>JBBPKS010000477.1:0-12506 GCA_038089355.1 Pulveroboletus ridleyi | reverse complement strand
GGAATGGAGGGTCGAAGGTACAAAGGGAATACTAAATAAGGAAGGTGAAGGAAGTCCGATACTAGGAGAACGGAGTCCGATGCGGAAGGGACAAAGTCCGGGTGAAGAGGTCCGGAGTTGGGCGAATGAGGCCCGGAGTAGGGATTCGGAGTCCGGAGTTGATAGGGGCTGGGACGGGTATGACAGGAATCGACTTCCCAGATATAAAAACAGTGTCCCACTGGTCCATTGTGCCTGTCATGAGCATGCTCATGCTTGTGACCATGTGGTCCCTCTTGGCCAAGAGTCTCAGACGCCCTTGTTGTTTTCCCCTGTCCTTGGTGACAGATGACTTCATATTATTCATCATGTTCCACCCATCTCCTAGCTCTACTGTACTTATATAATAATTCCCATTTCATTCCCCTAACATTGAGCTCGTTTTTCCTAGGTATATTGTTTCTCCTCAGAATGTCATTGGTTTCCCAATGAAGCATTTTTCCTAGCTCTCAAAATGCATGTGGGTCACATTGCAATTTCTAGTGGTCTTGACCAATGCCCTGAGTGCCTTGATCTTGATATTCAGATTGGTAAACTCTGATGGTTCCCAATTGTAGGTATGGGAAAGTTAGTGCGGGATTCTCGATCCCGCACTAACTTTCTCACATCCATGAAACATGACCAGCCCAGTCTTCTCTGACCTGTTTTCTCTCGATTTGTTGACTTCTACCACTGACCTATTCTAGAAAGCTCTGAAACAAGGAAGATTGTTCAGGGCAATAACTCAAAGAGGAAGGCTCTCTGGGCCTCCTGGCATAGGTGTGGGAAAGTTGGTGTGGGATCCTGCACCAACTTTCCCACACCTAGGATGCAACCACATAAAGGTATTATCTTGCGTGCGTCTCAGTCTGGTGATGCCTGATGATAATTATATTATAGCAAATGCATATCTCAAGTTCTCTCCAACAAGGAAGTGGATTGTAATCATTTGACCAGTTGATCCACTATTTGGTCCACCACTGCCTGACTTAAGGGAGGTTCTCGCTCTCCTGGTGACATAGAAAGGCCCTCCTCCTGAAATGCTAATGACTGAGCTTATGCTTGCATGTAGAGAAGACACTGGCCCCCTGGCATGACTCCACATTGTCTCTGCCACAAGCTACTGGCATGTAGAAAGAGGGGCAAGACGTCCTCCCTGATACTGGCCAGACTTTGGGTGCTAAGGCCATAAAGTCTGTTTTCTGTGGCTTTTGAGTGGCCAGCCTGCAGTGCATCCACATCCTCCTCTCCTTCCTTTTTCATAAGATCATCCATAGAGCATTTGAATTTGCGCTTCCAAGTGGTTTGAATGTGACACCATGAACTGATGGTGAGCACAAACTGAATTCGAGGCAAGCTGAATCTAGTCATTACTGAAGACAGGTCGTCAGAGGTAAATAATCTGCCAATGTTGAGGAAGAGGTGATCTTGATATAGTCACATTGTATCTGGGTCTTGAAAGCAAATCCTGGCAGCAATCTGTGCAAAGGGATGTGAAAGCACAAGGTCTTGTATGAGAATGTCACTGGTCACTGCGTCCAGTCCATGAGGGATAAGTCTTTCATGCCCTGTGATGGCAGATGTCTTGTTGTACTGACAGAGTAGGGAGAGGTGGCATCCAAGAACCACAAGATTACGAGTGGACCATGTTTCCGTGTTTCATATCAACATTGCAGTGAGTTCAGTACCCCTGCTAGGAGATCCACTAAGCATAACTGCCCTTAGCAGAAGCACACGATGGAAATCAGTATAGTCTGCAAGCCAACCACAAAGGGTGGCCTGGTTCCAGACCAGGTGTCCATCTCTATGCAGGAGGAATTTAAGTTAAAGCAGCATTTGCCTAAGAAGTATAATGTGCTCCTTGAGCTTGCAAACTCAATCCCAGAGGAATATGAATTTCCAGCCTCACCTTTCTTATCTCTGGCAGTTAATCTCAATATCTGCTCTAGAGCACATAGAAATACTATGGATGAGAACATTTTTGTGGTAATTACAATTGGTGCACTTTAAGGGGGGAGAGAGCTGGTGCTAGTGGAACAAGGATTGGTCATTGAAGTGGGCAATGGAAATGTGGTTGTTTTCAGATCAGGTGAATCCACACATTTTAATTTAGACTATGAGGGTCAGAGGGCCTCTTTTGTGCTACATACAGATCACTTTATGGACTCCTGGATGCAGGGTAGGAATTATTAGGGAGGTAATCACTACTTTCACTAGTACTTAGTCTTACCAGCAGTAAATTCTCTGACAAACAGATGAGAATGAAAGAGCCCTTGAACTACTGCCAGTTTACTGTGTTATTCACCTTTTGAACTTGTAACCCCCCTGAAATGTGCAAAACAGTAGTTTAACAGTCAAAATTACAAATATATGAATTTTCATTAAAAGAGTCATTATTCAATATAAAAATGGAAAAAATAAATGATGCCTTTTTTTGAACTTGTGGCCCCCTTTCTGTGCATTTCAGGACCCCCTTTAAATGCACAAAACATGGGGGTCAACAGTCAAAATTGCAATTATACATATTTTCATAACAAGATTTATTGTTGAATATGCAAAAAAGGAGTATTATTGAATTTTATCAGCAACGCTGAGGGTTTTGCACATTTCAGGGGGGTCCTGAAATGTTTGAAACAGTGAGATGAATAGTCAAAAATACAATATATATTGTCATTCAAAGGATTCATCATTTAACATGCAAAAAACAAGTATAATTGAATTTTATTAGCAGTGCAAGGCTTTTGCACATTTCAGAGGGGTCCTGAAATGCACAAAACAGTGATATTATCAGTCAAAAGTACAATATATATACTGTCATTCAAAATATATTCATCATTCAACATATAAAAATAAGCATTATTGAATTTTATTGGTCTCACAAGGCTTTCATGCATTTCAGGACCACCCTGAAATACATAACAAGCACACTTCAAATCATACTATAACCCAGGTTAACCCTAGGCTATTTACAAAAATCCTATAGTATATCTCTGTGATCTGACTATACTAGTGATACTTGGGAACTTCTTTTATAGATGCAGATGCTTCTAGTGACTATGCTTTTGCATAATACTTGGGCATTTTTTATAGGTGCTTCTAGATGCTTCCAGTGGCTGTATCTTGAACAAGTATTCATATACTTGTGCACTTCCAGGTGATTCCAGTGACTATACTATGTGGTAAGGTTATTCACAGTCCCTATCAACAAACTACTACTGTTTTGCTCCCAGACAATGCTCTGCTAGCACCTTTAAGCCCCTCTCACCTCTTTGCTCCACTGTCCCCACCTTCTAGTCCTCTTTCTGCACAGCCAACACCCTTGATCTCCCCTCTTCAGCTATTTATTCCTTTATTACATATCCTACCAAGATAATGAGACCCTTCCTAAACTAGCTTAGCTAGTAACCCCACTGTGTTCTGCAAGTCCCTTAACATCTCCAGAATTCTCTAGCTCCACCATTGGGCCTACTATCTAGCCAGCTCAAGACCATCAGCTGAATAATTACACAAATGGAGGTAGGGTAATCAATATGGCAGCATTGCTAGTGCTATGTAGGTGTTATTTTATTCACTATATTCACCATAATGATAGTGGCAAATGTTATTGAAATGAGTTAACACTAGATATATATTTATTTACATTCCTGGCATATTGTTTTTCATGTGACTCACATTTCTCATCCCCCCTCAAACTTGATACAGGTTACAAACCATGCATTGCATAGCATATATACCAGTTGGGATGCCATAAAACTGGATGAGAGTTTACCACAAGTCCTTGTTACAGTGGGTGGCAACAATATGAGGGCCATTTGTCACAGTAGTGATTCACCTGCCCATGTTATTCTAGATATTCTGCAATTTAAGGGCACCTTTAAAGGAATTGTGGGTTTATTTCTTCATAATAAATTTTCTGCACTAACAAATAACCTTTAGTTCTAAAAAGTATGCCAAGTAAATATGAACTGTTTATTTCATTGCACACTTGGTGCAATGGTTATCTTCCAGGTCATCTCTTTTCTTCCCCTATCATATGCCAATATTTTCTCACAACCAGTTTTGCCTGGCCACCCTCTGACCTCTTAAATATATGTATACCTGGCTATATCAGTGTTCTCACAGTTATGTGATTTGGGTGACATGGAATAGATTGTGCATAACTTTAGATGTACTTATGCACAGTGTCCTCTGAGCAACCATTTAATGGTAATCAGAACTGAGGTGCAAAGTACTATGAGTCTGTGTTTATATAGTCTATATCACTAGATCCAATCTAAATACAATACTCGTATCATAAGCACCTGGAGATGTCATGTTGTGATGGCTAGTGCTGGTGTTTAAGAAACTCTGAGAGTATGAAATGAACAGCATAAGTATAGGTAAAGTTGTGCTGGTTGAGCTCACTCACATCACAAGTATCTGAAAATAGTATGCTATGTTTAGCACTAGCATTGACATTGGAGAGAATAATGTTCTTTTTGGCACAAGAAAATAAGGAGGAGTGGTCCAATAGGACACCCAATAGCCCAAATGGTGGAGAAAGTTACTTGTAGTATTGGTGTTGACTTTTTGTAGTATGAGACACAAGTAGTCTATAAGTAGTCCAAGATTATGTAATCATGGTGGCTCTATGACCACACTACATTTGTAGTAAGATGCATATGAAATATACGACAACAGTTCTGAGGCCATAGTATGAGTGACATAAGACTAGGTAAAGTTATGCTAAATTGACTTGTATCACAAGCATCTGAAGCTAGGATGCTATGCCTGGCACTAGTGGTGTGGAACCAACTGAAAGAAGTCCTTTTCTACTTGGTATGTACATTACCAGATTGTTAGAGATGACAGCTCCAATCTCCTGTGGGTCCTCCTGTCCAACTCCAAAGTTCCTTAATGAAGTTCTAGACAAACTCCTACAGCTTCTATATACATAGGAGTTGCCAGTATCCTATAGAAGCAGTTGGAGATGGATAGAAAGGCCAGACTTGTGTCCAATACTATGTCAGTATGCACTTCTTATGTTATTCCTTTACCCTATCTTTGCTTTGTCCCCATTCCATAACTTTAGGGGGAGTGTTGGAATTTCTCAATTCGGGATGTGGCAGTACATTTAGTGCTTATGTAATCATCCCTACATCACACTTAGAATACTTAGTTTTTACCTTAGTGATTAGCCACTGAGCTCCTACAGAGCCAAGCCAACCATTTTCAAGAGCGCTATCATTGCCAAGCTGATAATGCTCAGCTAATGGCATTTTCGTGTGTGTGCTACTATTGTCAGGCTGGCAACACCTGGCTGGTGAATAAGGTTTCTGTTATCTTATCTCAGCCCATTATCATTTCATTTTAATGGTCATAGTAAGGGACTTATTATGTAAAAAATGGATATTGTAAGCTGCTTGCATTACAATGGCACTAAAAAATTTGTGACATTGCCCAAAGTTTAAGATTCCTGGGAAGTAAACTGAATTGGCTAAAAAGATAGATTAGACATCATTGATCAGCTAGAGCCAGAAATACTTACTTTGTAACCAAAGAGTCAAAGAAGGTATCAGAGGCCTTGAGATCAGTAAAATCAACCTCTATAGCAACTTGATATTTCTCCAAAACATAAGGGTTAAATATGGAGGATAATCTAAAAGGAAGCATGGCTTGCATGTTCCTAATGGTGGCCACCAGATAGTTCTTGACAAGAACTTCAAAGGGTCCTGTTTCCTAGTCAAAGAAATGATAATTGGCAAGTTCTAATGCACTTACCCTCAGGAGGAGCTCTAAGAAATCTAGCAATGTAAGCTGAAATTGAACCTGGCAACTCTGTAACCTGGGTTCTTCTTCTAAGACCAGCAACCAGGATAAGGGTATAAATAGATCCACCAGCAGCCAGATCAGCAAAATTGGCTCTAGTAGAACATAACACCCTAAATGACTGAAGGGAAGGGTGTAAATGCTTTGGCAAATGACCAGGCTCTCCCTCATATACTGATTTCAAGTCAATGTAGCCCTTTTGGGCTTGCAAACTAGAAAGAAGCAGCAAAATCTTTAGTAGCTATGAGATCCAGTAGTGATAACTAACCTTTTATACTTTGCAAGTACTTGAATATTATTGATCATAGTTAGAAAACTGATGCATAGCCATAATTTTTGCAGGCTTGACAGGTATCCAACCATAGAGGAGAGCAAGTCATCTTGAAAGACCAGTGGACATTGTTTTAATTTATTGCTAATCTCACTGACCCACAGGGGAACACAGTATTTTTTTGAATCCCAATGGGCAGCTGCCAAGACTGTCACAAATGACTCTACTGTCACTCTTACAGGAGCCTGGGTAGTCTCACCTGTGTTCCATGCCTTAGAAGCCCTTTTCTTTGGGGCAACTGCTCCCCATTGACAGCCAGCATTGGGATTGGGGTGGGGTGAGAATAGGGCATGACTCATTTTGCACTACATTCTTCAGTTACTTTCTTTCAATAGTGCCTAGTTGAGTTATTGAGGTGATAGTGTTAAAGTCTGCTCAGTTGACAAGTCTCTACTTACCTGGGGTAGTCTTCTTCCTCAGGGCCTGCAACGTTCATATTTGAGTAACTGACATGACAATGTTAGCATCTGATTGGTTAACCAGGCCCCTACTTACCTGGGATAGATTTCTTGGTTATAGATCATGTACATAGTTGATCTATAAAGCCCCAACTCATCAAACAGGATGTTATAAGTCCCTATTGGATTGAGTTTACCATCTGTCTTGAATGATCACTGAACTATATCCACATAGGCAGTTCTAAGATACTCACTAAAGTGTTGATGGACCCACTCTAGCTATCTCTTTCACTTATCCATGATGGCCTTCCTTCTGTGTCACCAATCATGGTAATGACATTCACTCTGGTCAACAATGTTGATCTATGACTCTCAGACTGGCCAACATGGCAAGGCTACCCATCCATGGCCAGTAGTTGGTCTCAAGAAATCAATTACAGTGTTGATCATTTCAAGGTGAATTTGGTTTCACACAAATGTGATATCTATAGATTTGCATACATATTGAAAATGTTTTTACAGGGTTACAAAGTGATGTTTATGATTAAATATGCAATGATTCATTTGCCTGACACATATTGACCATCACTCCCAATCAAGAACTGGTATATGTTATATAGTTGTGAAAGGGCATTCAAAATTTACATTACAGATGTTATTGCATTGGTCAACAATGCAATCAAGATTAGCATTGAGAAACAGTTTAACACTGATAATGTGGTGATGAAAATGCAGGCTACCCAGCAGCAGACTGCTTTAAATCAGTGGATAAAGCAATGATATCCACTTGGCTATTCAGGCAATGTGTATCAGCAACTTCTCCATTGTCTCCATCCTGACTTAGATGACTTTTCCCATGGGTTACCACTCTCTGACCAAGGTCAAAAGTCAATCTCTTAGCTTGCAGAGCAAATATCGCTATCTGCTAGCAAGCAGGGCTCTCATATTCAACCACCTTTCTGGAAGCAAGGACATGCATTCTCAGTGTTCAAAGCAGTCATCCATGAATGCCAGCAACTTTTTGGATCTTCCATCAATAATTCTTAAACTGCTGACACAATCAAAAATTTCATTGCAAAGGTAACATCCATTTCCAACATCTCCAATGTTTCTTGGTCCACAAATCACACTGGAGAAGCTGGCAGGCTATGCATAAATGTCACACATTCTGTGTGGATCAATCTGGGACAAGCTTCCTTGACATCTGGTTTCCTCCATATCAATACAGAATCCTGCTTGCTAGAACATGCCACTCAGACTGCATTGGCACAAGATACCAGTGCCAACTGGTCTGCCTTTGGTCTGAAAATATCAGATTTACATTCTTTTATCAATCATCAAAACCTTCCCAATGGGTAGGATATTGATAATATGACTTTTGGAAGCTCCCCAGATACAGAATATGCTGAAGAAACTTATCAATGGGTCTGTGATAATGATGATGGCACTAGACCACTTTACCAGCTGGCCATCTTTATTTCCATTATATTTAGCAAGATGATTCCCAAAGTGTGTCAGATGACAAAGGCACCCAGACTTCAAGGATATCAGAATTCTACTCAATATGTTCATGATGTGCCTTGGGTCACCACAACTTCCAAAAATCGTAAGGGTTTCACAGATCCAAAACTGTTCATCATCATGACAATGTTCATCATTGCAATTTATGACTCATCATCACCTTTGTGACAATACATGGCAACACACAATTTTAGTATGGGTAAGGCTTGGACAAACAAGCATAGTGAGAGTTTTATAGCACATTATATTTATGCTAACATTGTATAGATGCCAAGGGTATTATGCCCTTCAATCTCGTTCACATGGGCCTTGCTAAATCAACTGGGACAAGTATTTTCTCCTCCCCCAAGTTCAATGTGTCCTGGACACTCCTTAGTATGGATGAAATAAAGGATATCCATGAAAATATGGTACATCATCTTCAGGATCTTCCTTATGGTCCTTTCATATTCACTTCATCCATATTTGGCCCTGATATGGCCTGTGAGATTGCATGTAGAGGTGAAATGGTTGAACACATTTTGGTGAAGTGAAAGGTATCAGGACAACTCAATAACTCAAAATGAGAAGTTGAGAGGCTGAAACCATGGACTAGACTAAGATGTGGCTAAGGCACACACACAGAGAATAATTCACAGCAATGAGAGAGCGATGTTGTGAAGGTATGATTTTGCTGGTGAGGCAAAACCAACTTGTTGTGAGCGGGAAGTGAGAACAAGGCAAGGGAGTTGATATTTGCAGGTGGTGGCAAAAGTATTAAGTCATCAACAACCAGAGCAAAAAAAGCTAATGCTTTTTGAGCTCGTGAATCTCACTTCTTCAAAGCGGCTGTCTAATGTTCGCAATTCACTTCGCTAATTTGCTATGCTCATTATTACCTCCTTCTCAAGCTTCGATGTCCGTGTCGATTCCTAGAATTGCTTTATTTAAATGGTAAAAGCAATGTCTTGGGGTTGATGGTAAGGGCAGAGATTGAAACTGAGAATGAGATGACTTGGTACTTGGTTCCTTGAGTGGCATGTTTCAGTTTAATGTCTGAATGGGGACAGCTTCTAATCGGATTGGGTGACAATGTCTGAATAGCTGGGTTTGAAGAGCAAGTAAATGATCTAGTTAATCTTCTGGTGTGGGGATTGATTGCATAGCTTCTTAGATTAACATCCAGAAGTGCAGACTTCTGATGTATAAATACAGTGGCTCAAATAAGTGTCCCAATGTTAGGCCATTTTGGAAAGATTTGATATTTGCAAGAGAACTAAAATAGATTAGCTCTGACTCTTGCAGGGTCATTAGTAGCCCTAACTCCTACCCTAAAGATGGGCCCTTATTCATGTGATTTGATTGCCATGGCACTGAGATATAACAATTTCAAAATGACATGTCATTGGGACACTTATTTGAGCAACATTTCTATTCAGTAACTTTAGTACTTTGTGTACCCTTTCACTGCCTCTAGTCTTCTAGGCATGCTTTCTATCAATCTTTGACATTCCTCAGGCTCTATTATGCCCCATTCCATTTCAATCCTATTCCAAAGCTCCCAAACCCCTTTTGGTGTTGTTATATAGTTATTAGGTGGACATTGATAGTATTATCTGGGTAACACACTCCCCACATTTCAGGGCCCCCCTCTCCATCTATCTTGGACCCATCATAGAAGACAAGTCACCAATACACAAGAACAACCATATGTATGTGGACATTCTCGTCCCACAATCTCAGGAAGATGCTGATGCTATTGGGGGCCGTACAGAGTGGCTGACCATGGCCTTTCCTCTCAGTGGTGTGCCCAATACAACCTTTGGTACTTTGCTCAATGCTACTGGATCTATGTTCCTCAACATCTGCTTTTCTCGGATGATTCATTGAGATGAGATGACACAAAAGCAGGCGAATTGCATTCCAAAGGAGATCTTGGACTTCTTTTGGGAGCACATCTTGCTTCCTGCAATACAGAAACATGTGGACACCAGTAGTGCTCCATATGTATCCCTTACTCTCGATGAGGTGTGCTTCAAGGCACGCAGGAGAAAGACTAAGAAGCCAGGTTGTCCCAAGGCAGTTCCCTTTAGCATGGAGCTATTAAACCTGATACAGAACACCATGGAGGAAACCATTCGGAATGACCCTGACCAGTATGCAAACTATGGGTCCTTTTTCTTTGTTCTGGACTGCAAGGGAGTCAAGCTATGGGTGAAGAGATCTCTGTTTAATGATATGAAATCGCCTGTGGATGTCCTCCTGAAAGGGATTCCATGTCTAGACTGGAACTATATGGCAGATCACATGAATGTAGAACTCCTGGTCAACCTTGGCATTAGTGTTCATCCCACCTGTGATCAGAAGCTGGTGGGCCTATGGTGACTGGATGCACTGGAAGCCTCCTTTGGTGCTGGTGGATATCTGCGAGGCAATGTGCACCATATATGCACTCTTGGTCAGTATGGTGGCATTCAAGCAGAAATGTCACAGGAGCGAGCAAGACAAACTCATGTGGCATTCTGGAGTGCCTATAATCTTAGCTATGAGGTGGTCTGGCCGAATGACAACCTGCCTACCTTTGTCATGGACAAGGATGCATATGCACTGAACAATGTCTTCATGAATGAGTGTGCAGAGGTGATTTCCATGTATTCTGGAAAGGCAAAGGAAAGGTCATATGGTGTCCGAGATGAGTATAGGATGAGTGGGATGGCCATAGAGAAGGTGATACAAGACTTGTGTGATAAGGTAAAGTGTTCACTATGGATGATCAGATAGTCATTGAGCAAGTGATTGTTTTCTAGGCTACACAATTTCTGGAATCTGATCCAATCCTATGGTTACCCTCAGAGGTCTGGTTTGAATTTCTTGCCAGGCGAGTCAGGGCATTCTAGCTAGCTCAGATCGAAATCAAGCATCTTGAACCTCCTAACCTGGGTCTGCTTACTGGGATCATATGTCACCTGATTCGCTGCACCTCCAGCACCCCCATCATTCTGGACTACCATGTTCGGGAATCCATGGCACTTCTTCAGTTTTCCAGGATATGTGAGCGATTCAGCATGTTCTTCCTGTTTGACTTGGAGCTTGCAAAGTTCCCTCTGCTTGCCACCATTCAACAGCATGATGATGCAGAGGTGCTCAAGCTCATGGGGGAAAAGCTGAAGAAGAACAGTGACAGACCTATGCAGCCTAGGATCCCTAGCAAGGATGATTCAGAACTGTTTCCGATTGGACATATGCCTACCTGGACCATGCTGATCAAGATAGTTCGAGAACAGCCCTGGTTGATTATGCGATCCTAGACATGGTCCAGTGAACTGTCACTTCTGGAGCCTGTCATTGGAAAGCTGTTTGTTCAGTTCACATGTCAGGTTTGGATCCAGATAGATCGCACATGGCTGATAGATCTGGAAAACAGGCCAGAGCTGACATCCTTGGAAGAGGGGATTGAAACATGGACTTTGAACAGCAGCTTCAAGACTTTTCGAGCATGTGCATTCAAGGCATGCAATGCTGACATACCAGGAAGTGCAGGAGTTGGACGATGACAGCCCAGCTTTGGGGAAAGGATGAATGTCTTTTTCCCAGATGCTACAGAAGACTCAAAGCCTGCAAACAGGTCTCCCTGGAGTGCCTTTTGGTCGAAGCCTGGATATATTTGGGAGTATCATCAGCTAATGAAGGATCAGACACCATCAGAACACTTTAAAGTGACTGATCGACTTGGACAGATATTTTCACTACTTCAAATGCTTCCTGACTCACTGAAGGGAAGTTCTAAGACACCTGGAAGGACATGGAGACTGGAGGATGATAAAGTGGTCTTGATTACGAACCCAAAGTTCTACAAGATCACAGGTATATCCCAGGAGAAGGAAGGAAGACAGACTCGAAAGAAAACGATGCTGTCAAGTCCGGTTCCTCCGGACTCAAGTCCGAACGGAGTTCCAAAGGTTAGTACACAAAGTCCATAAGGAGGATGAATGGAGTTTCGGAGCGGCAAGGGGATACCTAGGAGGACGTTGGTGCAGGACTTATGTGTTGCGCTGTAGGAGGTCGAGCCCTCCTACGGTTACAAGCCCCTCTTTTCAGTCCATTCAAGCGTCCGTTCAATCTTCCATCGCGTCCACAGTCCATCCGGGTAGGTTTTATTTGTATTTCATTCGTTTCTTTGTTCTTCTGGATTCGTTTGTACAATCCGCCCGTTTATCCGGACCAGATTGCGTCAATCCGGTACCAGATTTGTATCATCCAGACCAGATCGTTTTAGCATGTATGTATTCTGGGTGCTGATTGGTCCCGGGTTTGTTTTATCTCGTAGATAGAAGTCTACGGGCGTACCCGGGACTATAAAACTGGTGTACTCGTGCTTCTGAATATAATCAATTTATCTTCCCATCATCTTTGTCTTTCCCTCAGTTCTTGTCAGTCCGACTATTGTTTTA
>JBBPKS010000475.1:0-12532 GCA_038089355.1 Pulveroboletus ridleyi | reverse complement strand
CCCGCACTGCTCCTACTCCCTTGCCTCAGGGGTATTACCCCCTAGATAACGATTAAACTGCTGATCCTGGAACTCACTCACGATTTCAGTCCATTATTGGGTCTTTACTCTACATCATGTTGGGCACATTACTTCATTGGCACCTAGGTCATGGTGCTTCCTCCAGAAATGGAGGAAGGTGAGCAGGTCCTGAGCCTGCTTGAGATGAGGGGCCTTCTCCTCTTGTTTGTTTTGTGCCCTGGAAAACAGGGCACAGACACTGTCTCCAGTGTTGTAAAGGCAGATGGGGCTCATGATGCCCCTGTCCATACTGACAGTGAAGGTGATAGACTGCCAAGGAGGAGTGGGGGGACAAATCCCCTTTGAGATGTTTTGAAGGGAAGCCTCAAGAGACTTCCCTTGGTATGTATAGAGGTTTCCCTCTATCCTAACAAATAGGGTGTGCACACCCTTGGAGTCAACAGTGTCCCCTAGGATGAGAACACTCTGGGGGAACTCTAACCTGGTGAATTTGAAAAAGAGGTTCCCCTGGACAAGCAGTGGTGGAGCTGGCTCATCCATGATCATGTCCTCATAAGAAAGGATGGGAGGTAGCTTGGGAAGAGGAGAGATTGCTCTCTCCTTCTCCTTGTGGGAAGGAACTGCAGGCTTGTCCTGTGCAGGAAGCAGAAGGGGGGGAGCATCAGGACCTGCCTGCACCCTCCTCTTGAAAGAAGGAGCTGGTGGCTAGGAAGTCACCATGATTGGAATGGGAGGGGGAGCACCAGAGGTGCCTCCCAAAGACATGGCAAGGGCATCATGCAGACAGGCAATCTCATTGTGAGCCTCCACAAGTGAAGAGTGGAGGTTGTGATGGTTGCATTGAAGGTGGTCAATGTGACTCACCAAGTCAGTATAGGCATCACACCGACACAGACAAGCAACATCATCAGTGAGGTCATGGATGGCCTCGGGAATTCTGTCTGCATTGACAGCCATGGTAGCACTGAGGTGCAACATGTACACATTGCAAGTCTCACAGTCACATTTATGATGGAGAGTGGGCATGTGGGGGTGGGAGATCCACTGCCCAGGGGATGGACAACAGTGATGCTTGTTGCAATGAGTGTCATGAACAGGCGACAAGGAAGGGTCACAGTACTGTTTGGTGCCACTGCTGTGGTGCAGCTGCTATGACAGCCAGCACAGGAGGCTGACCTTGTGGACAGGCCTCCAGGGTGCATGTGATCACATGAGAGGGATCAACCATGGTTAATGCCCTCTGGGGATTGGGAGACACAAGGGGAGGACAAGGATGATGGGATGGGGGAGCAGGTATGCTTGGACATGCTAGGTGCACAGGATGGTGATGGTAAGAAGAGAGAAGATTGTGGATGTGGTATGATATAAGTAAAGCAAATTGAAAAGAGAAATATTATGTAACAAAATGAAAAAGCGATCATGGAAGTGTAAGTGGAGGCAGTGTTGGTTGTTTGTAAGTGTGGTGTCCTTGTTTATTATTGCTACTGCTGTATCTACTGTTTATTTGTATTTCATTGCTTGTTGTTTTTATTTGTTTTATTCATTTTCATTTTCTGACCATGTCACATAGATTAATTTATTTGCTAGTGTTGTGAATCAATCAATTGATCGAACCACTACACTACCCACTTGGTGGGTCTGTGTGCCTCAGTGCACTCATTGCCTTGCAAGGCAGCTAGCATATATTTTGTATACCATGGAGCTGGGCTCCCAAGTGGAATTTCCAAGATTCCACTTGATGAAAAAATGGGCTGTTTGGCCTTCCCAGCAGTGGGTGAGTATCTCATCCACCAATCACTCATTGGTATCAGATGATCTGACATCATAGAACATGTGTGCATCCCTTTTCAGGAAGAGTGTGTTGTTGTTCTTTTCATAGTGGTATAGCAAGGCTACATGAAATCATAGATGGATATACTGCTTCTGGAGCTCCTCAGGGAGTTCCAGAGTATAGGTGTCATTGACACCATCTTTCACAAGGACCTTCATAGGTCTGATGTACTTGGGTATGCACTTGCAAGCTCTACCCTTTGGCATCACCAAGTTCTAGGTTGATAGATAAACCCAGTTGTTGACCTAGAGGGCCATTCCCTCCTTTTGCCTCTTATTTGCATGGTGTGTCTATACCACTCTGCTCTCTATGATGGCATCATGGGCCATCTCCAGGTTTTCCCTGGCCTGGTATACAAATTTCTAGACACCTGAGGCACTTGACACAGACCCCTGCAAGATGCATTGCATCAAAATGGGTATATGCCCATAGTTCAGCTCAAATGGGGTGAACCTGGTTGAACTGCTGATGCTTGAGTTAATCACGAACTTGGTAAGAGGCAGCTTGTCTGCCCAATCCCTCTGGTTGGGTTGCACCAGAAGGCCGAGGTGAACTTGGCATCTCAGTCAGAGACTATCACCTCCAGTAATCCATGCAACCACACTACCTCCTGCAGGAACTTCCCTGCAAGTTTGGAAGCCCAAACAGTAGTGTTGACCAGTACTAGATATACCATAGAGGTTAGGTGGCACAGGACCACCTATAGGTAGTCATGTCTGCTGCTCAGTGGAAATGGTCCCACAAAATCCATAGCAATGGAGCCCCAGGGCCTCCTGGGCACAGGCAGACTGTGTAGCAGGCCCTGAGGCCATTGATTATTGGTCTTCACAACCTGGCATGTAGGACAGGTTTGATAGAACTGATCTACTTCATGGCCCAGTCCTAGCCACCAATACCATCTGCAGATATAATCCACAGTTCTCTGGGACCTGAAGTGTCCCAGCATCTTGTGTGCCTGGTTGATGACCAGAGTGGTGACTATGTCACCCTTGTACTTTGCTTGTGGGAGGCATAGTACTTCCTTCTCACCATGATTTCTCATGTAGAGAAGTTCCTCCCATGTAAGGAATTGTGGGTGATGCCCTATCTGGGGGCTGAGTCACCTCTTTCACTCTCATAGTAGCAGGACAGACAGTCCATTACAAGGTTCTCAGAACCTTTTGCATAGACAATAGTAATGTCAAATCACAAAAGGTAGTCAAGTCATTGGACTTGTCTACCAGACAGCTTACACTATATCTTGAGGTAACTGAGTGCCTCATGATTGGTTACAATCATGAACTTTAAGCCAAGGTGTTTATCCTCCCACTTGAGGAGTCCCTCAATAATAGCAAGTGTTTCCCACTCAAAAGTTCAATAATTTTGCTAACCATCACTCAACTTCTTTGATATGAAGCCCGCAGGCCTACATGTCTTCCAGTTGGGCCCTTGCCCATATAGTGCACCCACCCTGTACAGGGAGGCATCGCACACGAGCCATATAGGCTCATCCTTCCTCAGATTGATTGGCCTGAGAATAGGGAACTTACATGGCAGATCTTTAATGATCTGGAAACACCAGTCATGGATTTCCCTTCACTGGAACAGATGTCTGTTCTGTTATATCCTGGTCAATGGCATAGTATATGCTGATAAATCTGGCATGAACTGTGTCAGGTATTCTATCAGTCTGACGAATCATTGGACCTTATTCAGTGAATGAGAGGTTCTCCAGTTCTAGATGTGGGACATTTTGTCCTTATCAGCATGTATGCTCTTCTGGTCAATTAAATGACCAAGGCAATCCAGCCTCTCAGCATACAGGTCACACTTCTCCTCCTCAAGGTAGAAGTCAGCCTTTGCCAGTGTCTCAAACACAATTTGGAGATGCTATTCATGATCCTCCAGTGTATTGCTATAGATGAATATATCATCCAGATAGACATATATGAAATGTCTGATGTGATCTTGGAAGATTACCATCATTAGATGTTGAAATGTCACAGAGGCATTGCAGTCCCCCTGCTGTATGACCTGGCTGATGAAGGTCCCATGTATGGTAGAGAAGGCTGTCTTCCAGACATCTTCTGGCTCCACCCAGACCTGTTCATATGCATTGGACACATCAATTTTTGAGTGATATTTCACTCAGGCCACATCTATCCAGATCTGGTCCTGGTCTAGGAAGGGTGTTATGTCCTTCACCATATTATCATTCCTCTTGTGGCAGTCTATGACTGTTCACAATTTTCTGCTTTTCTTCAGGATGTATAGCATCAGGGTGACCTGTGGGATGCTCTTCATTACCTACCAGCCCACAGTGGTGTATAGTCAGATTTTATTTGACAGTTGCTGCTTCAGAGCATCTATGCAGTGTGGAAGGTGGTAAGCATATTGCTTACTTTCATTGATGAGCAGGATCTGGTGGCTCACCTTCTGCAGTGGGGGAAATATATGCTTCACTCCTCCTAGTCAACTCTTGTATTTCTGGAACCATTGGTTCCACAGGTGGGGTATATCCTCCTCACATAGCTTCATGACTGTGAGTTGCAGTTAGTTTCTGTTCATAATTTTTGTTTTTGTAGTGTTCATACTACTTTGCATAGTTTTTATACTACTCCCTCTCCCTTCCATTGAGCCCTCACAAGGTGTTGACACTGTTGTAGGGCATGAAAGTCACTGGGAGTTTGGGGTGGTGCTGGGGTGGCAGGTGCCCCTAGCACTGGATGGGGATTCATCCAGAAGGGGAACAATAGTGCCCCCCACAATCCATGAATTATTATTGAAGTTGACAATAGCATGGTGTTGTCATAGGAAGGGTATCCCCAGGATACAATCATAGTGATCAATATTGGCTACATTGAAATAAGTGTGGGTGGTAAATCCACCAACAACAACAGAAGAATCACCCCCATGGATAATCTTCAAGTGACTGCCTATGTAACCCAGTTGCAGTGTGAGCTATTGTGTGAGGGAGTATATGTACCTCTATCTGGGTGACCTTTGCAAATGCAGGGCTCATGAAATTGCCAGTGCTACTGGTGTCAATCATCATGTGATCTGGGCTATTGCACACATGTGTAGTGCCAGTGTAATCATTGGTTGCATACTGGGGTTATCCTCTGATCCCATCCAAGTATGCATTTCATACCTGAAGGAATGGGGGTTTATTTCCCCCATAGCACCCTGGCATACTACCTTGAGCATGGCCAGCTGCATCTGTTTTAGATCCAGTGGTCTGTTGTAAAACACTAATCCTTTCTGGAATGAATAAGGATCAAATAAAGGGTGTGAGTATAAACTTGACCCAAGGGAGGGGGTCAGCAGAAACAGAAAGCGAGAGAAAACAAGTGGCAAGAGCCTAGCTCACACAGACTGAAGTGAAGGGGAAGAAAGATGTATTAAAACCATAGGGACACACTTTATAGTCCAGGGCATTCCCTAAAACTTATGAAAGTGAAATAAAGAAGGTAGCTAAAAATCCAAGTGAATCAGCATGTATCTGGGATCAATCCAAACTGGATCTAGGTTGGAAACACCAATCTGGGACTGGATTAAACTAATCTGGCCCAGATGTACCAAACCTGACAACCAAACCTACCCAGATGGACACAGAATACCATGGGCTGGAGAGATAGCATGTTTGCACAACAGGAGACTTCAGTCTCCTACACCATCCTGTGGGATGACCATCAACCCGTGTGCAGTCTCAACCACTAGGTCATCTGGATACATCTTGATCCAGAGGGGGGATCACTCTATGAGCTCCTTGATAATGATATTGTATGACATGGCAACCTCTCGCCTAGTAAATGAGGTGTTCAGGAAAGCCCATACTGCCTCAGATCTGAGGTTCTGAGCAAGGAACACTCAGTACCCCTCAAATATGTGAACTTGCTTCACAAGTTCAGCTAATACTGTGTGAACATGGTCGATGTTAAGGCCATGTCCTGTCATCTGTGCATGATCACACTCATCCCAGCCCCAGTCATACTCCTGTCAAGCATGCTCAGATGGGTATGACTGGGCTATGCCTCAGTGAGGGATCTCCCTCATTGATGTCAGCTGTGATATGGGCAATTCATTACCAGCACTCAAGGCAATCACTGCCCTCATGGATTACCCCATATATCAGGGACCATGTCTATCTCAGCCAGGGGTCCTCATCCCCTTGTAGCTCAGGGCCTGAAGGGGGTAGATCCCCATTAGTGATCTCCATTGCCATGCACCACAGGGGCTGGTTATCTTCCAGTGGGTCATACATAGCACCCAAGTAGGCAACAGGTTCATTGTCCTCTTGGATATCTGAGCACTCCAAATATAGCTCAAAGCAGTCATTGACTGCCTTGCCCTCTTCAGCAGGGTTGTCATTGACCTTCTTGGTAGCTTCTGCTATGTGTTCAGGGTCAACAGAGGCCACTACCTCATCATTGAGTGCAGTGTCAATATTGTTAGTTAGGGGTGGCTTCATCTCCCTTGTCTTCTTGTATGTTCACAGTGTACAGTTGTGGTTTTCCTGCTGGGGGTAGATCCCTGCAAGGTTGATGGCACTAGTTGGCCATATTGCCTTCCTTTCCACAACAGAAGCAGGTGATTCCCTGCAATTTCCCCTTATCTGGCAGTTGAAACTGTCCTGTCATTTGGGTCGTTAAACCCTTCAATTGGGGAGCACCCACTCCCATCTTGCCTGAACTTACAGTCTTGGGTGAGTCAGCCATCCTTTAACAGAACAGTGTATTTCCATGACACACAAACTTGTGTATATCACTCGAGGCCCTGTTGGCTCTCTTTCTCTGGGTATGAACCACTTCATCCTCAGGGGGTCTTCCCCCCAGAACCAAAGTGGCTTATTCTTATATGCAAGCTGATGGCATTCTGGGTGGTCTCCATCCACTGGACCTCCTTGAGAATTTCCTTGATGCTAGAGTATTCAGCATATGTATAAGGCTATGAGTGACATCACAAGGGGGTTAGGACTGTGAGAGATAGAGCTCAATTATTGTGAGGGCAAATGGACTATGTATATTACCTGTGAGAGATGGAGCTATCATACATTGTAAGTATAACTATAATGCAGTATCATATATCAGGCTTACCTCAGTCGTTGTGAGGGCAAACAGACTGAGGTTTGAGTCTGCTATCATAGAGACTATATACTGCTTGAGCCACTGTGAAGTCACAAAGACATGATGAAAGGGATGAAAGGAAGACAAAAGATATGAAAGGAAGAAACATAAATGGGTATCATACAAAGGATACAAACTGTCACAACCAAGTCCAATGTGTGGCTGAACATGTGGTTGCCTATTCTAACACAGCAGATATACTGCAAGCTTTGAATATACTTTGAATGATCATGTGGGGTAACCCATGGAGGAACTTCCTCCTGAATGAATAATCATCTAGGGGTTGTACCATCTGGTATGCATGATGCCTGAGGTTGTTGTAGAAGGCAAGGGCCCCCTTTTCAGGGGAGAACCTTATGTGGTCATACTGGTCCATAGCATTCTGCACTGAGGCCTCATGCACAAAGTGTTTGAACAGCCTGGTGATCAGGTCCTTGAAGGACCAGAACCTGATCACTTGATCTGGTGATTCAACCTCCTGGTCATACCACTAGGAGACTAGGTCCTCCAAGTACAACCCTGTGTACAGGACACAATCTTTGTTGCAATCCAGTCTGGTGACCTTGAATGTATGGAAGTACTTCAATAACTGGCTCAGCCAGTTGTCGAATTTCTCAAGGTTGTCCTGACCTCCATACTTCCTGGGTTTGGGCAGATTCATCACCTTAATCTCAGACCCCACTGGGCCAGTCAGTCATCTGACTTGTTCCCATATATGCTGTACATATCACTGCTGCATATAATCCATATTGCATGCATTACCAGGGGTAAATCCCCTGAGGTAGTTTTGATGATGATGTTATCCAGTGGGCTCACCCCTGCCACTTCTCACATTGGATTGGCCATCAGACTGACTGTTGGGTTGGCTACTGTCATCCAGATCCCCTGGATCATCTGGGTTGTCTGGAGGTCCCTCATCAAGAGGTCCTCCCTGTGGAAGGTCTTTCTCCCCTGCATCATGTTACCTGTGAGGTCATTCCTCCTGGCATGGGGCAGGTCATTGGCCCTCATTGGTGTCATGACCACAGTTTTCCTGAGCAGGTCTGCTACTGGGCGGTTGGCCATCCTCTATAGCATTATTTGCTGCTACAGCATGATCTCATGCCATTCAATGCAGGAGGGCTCTCTCCCTCTGTCCTGGGGTGCTTTATAGATGGCACATGATGTTGAAATCCTAACCCAAGAGGTATGCTGGTCAGTTTAGCATATTAGGGGCAAGACCCTGTTCTGTCATTGTGCAACTGGCAGGGGCACTTTGGCTATGGGATGTTGCTGTCCCTCACCTCACTGAGCCACCTGCCTCACTATAGGACAATAGGTCTATCTTGATGGCCACCAGACTGATTGCTTGGTCAGTGATCCCATCATCATCTGTAAATCTTTCTTACAATCATTCCAGCATCACAAAATTATGCTGCCTGGGATTTATCCTGTGATTGTGGAACCCCTTGGGTCCCACATTATATCTCAACCATTGACAGTGCATGTCCATGAGAAACTCGTCGATGGTGACAAGGGCCATTCCGGGGTTAATGGGTACATTTCCCTTGGACTGGTCCCTCAGTGGGGGTAATAAGCTCCCTGTGTAGGCCCATATGATTGGGCTCTCAGCCCTTGGGCCTGGTGACACCTCCAGTGAGGTTAGTGAATGGTCAGCATTCTCAGGCTGTGAAATTAATGGGCTCATACAGATAGGGTCAGCTTTTGCTGCCCTTCCCCTGCTATCCTTGATGCTGCTTAACATCTGGGAGGCTTGTGCCTCCTCTGCTACTGCAGCACTAGGCCTGGGCTCCATGCTTGGTCCTAGTGTCTGGCCCATTGTTGGAGTTTTTACCCCCTTCTTAATAACCTTAGGATCCCTTGGGTTTTCCTTAGGGGTCCCAGGTGGCCATTGGCTACCTGTTGAGGGGTTTTCCCCTTGTCCTGACAGTCTAGTTACCATTGACTTTGCTTGGCTGTGGGTCACTGTGCAACTCATTATGAATACACATTTTTTACACTTCAAAAAACTGTAAGGTTGTTATAGTATTGGGTGCTCTGCACCCTGTTCTCATTCCTTACTCATGCTGGTGAAGTGTACCAAGTGGTATTCACTGATGAGTATGTACATAGGAGTAGTGCAAGGATTGGCCTGTCACCAGGATGGGCCTCTCCTTTTCTATTTACATACCATGCATGTGATTACCTCATATCACATATGCTTGTAAGTATGCAGTCAGGGGCTACTACCCCATATAGTATTTACAGGGGCAATTGCCCCTTACACCTGGGCCCATGATCACTCCTCTGCTGGCCACCCCAGCTACCTCAAAATCTGTCAGCTTATCTCCTGTGACTACTGATGGTATCAGGAACTAACCCAAAACATAAAATATGCTAAGGATCATTCAGACCTCCACTCTGGGAATGAGAGTGAAAGGACTAGAATATCAAGCATGAGCCTAATCTACAGGCAAGTGCTATGACTATATACTACTATACAACCCAAAACCTATCAGGAACAACACAAACAACTCAAAGTGAGAAGTAAGTGAGGCCGAAACCATGGAACAGACTAAGGTGCGGCAATAGGCACACACACAGAGAATGAGCCACAGCGATGAGAATTCCAAGAACGAAGGCTAATTACAGGATATGTACTACTTATATAGGTGTATCTAACCCTAATGCCTGCTAAGCCCTAAGCAATCGATCGAGATCGGGTTATGATCCGAACGAAGCCCTTGACCCGGTATTGCTAACGGATCAATGATCTATGGATATAAATAGGTTAATGTGATCGGTCTACGATCATCGTCAGAGGTCGTGTCAATAGGCTAGACCTTGACGTAGATGGAATGGAATGAGCAAATGAGGGTAGCCTAGACCTGAATTAGTGAAATGGTGAAGGGAAAGCTAAGGTAAGCGGTAAATTAAGGAAATGGGTTTGAGATAAGGTGTGAATGTATCGTAATGTAGACGTTGAGAAATCATGGTTCTGACAGATGCAGAAGATCCACTTACAGTCGACCATGTTTATTCCCTTTGGTGGTCAGTCAACAACATCCCAGGTGCATGTGGTCTCAAGGCTATTCATTTCTGCTCATACAGCCTCATCCCAACATGGCCAATCAGGCTGTGACCATGTCTCATCTAAGGTAAGTGGCTCCAATGCTTCTTCCATTCCTGATTCAGCTAACATTGTATAAGCAACGTTGTCATCATCCCATGTCATTACAGCATGCCTATTTCCCTCACCACCAGTGCTCTTCCCCTCAACCTCATTGCCACCAGTCCCAGGACTATCACTGGATGCAGGACTGTCAGCAACAACAGCAGGCTTGACACCAAGCACACCACAGGGCAAGGTAAGCTCACCTGACCATCCATTGTGTGTCCCTGTGTGCTCATGCAACATGTGGATATAGGGCAATTCAGTTCACTATCAAGTCAAATGATGAAGTGATGGCACAGGTCCCAGGTCCACAGGAGCAGGGGAAGAAGGTCGAAAGGTTGGGACAGGGAGTGAGCTATTAGAATCAGGTGCATTGGGCCTGTTACAATTAGCAGATGACAAGCTAACTACCCTGGCATTGGATCACCCATCCATGCAAATGGATTCCACAGCATAACTCAGGATCAGGCCAACGTGACATTGTGCTTAATAGCAACACAGTTCCTGTTGTGAAGCCATATCTGATGAGCTATGCTCTTGGCATCAAAACCCACCCAACATCCCTCACAAGCATGGTCGTCAAGCTTTGAACTGCTTGCATCATGAACCCAGATATGGCATCCCCATTCAGGTAAGCTGCTGATATCACCTTTCTGCCCATAAAGCAGCTTGTGTGATGTCACACCATTGAGTGCGATGGTACCCATTCTGTTCTTTACTCACACACAATGCACTAATGCTTCCCCCCACAGTGTCTTTGGTAATCCAGTAGCATGTAGCATTGTGCACATGTGCTCAACTATCATGCAGTTAAGCCACTCAGCCACACTGTTGGATTGGAGGTGATCATGGATGGTGAGTTTCCACTCAATGCTGTTTGTAGCAAGGTGTTATTTGAAATCATTACCCAGGTACTTGCTGCCACAATCTGAACACAAGTGTTTGATGTGGGTGCTGAATTGGGTGCTCAACTATGCCTCAAACTGATGGTAGGCATCAAAGGTATTGGATTTCACATGAAGGAGGTAAACCCATCAGTAATGGGAGTAGTCATCTGTAAATGATATGTAGTACAATTTGTGCCCTGGTGTAGTGACAAGGGATGGGCCCCACATGTCACTATATATTTCATCACCAATGGCATTGTATCACTTCAGTTCACAAGTCTTCCTGGTAGGTTTGTGAATTGCTTTCCCATACTCACACAACTCACACTGACCCATTGTTTCTGACAGCAGGTTGAACTTGACTCCAATGAGGAGCCCCTTTGCAAGCATGCTGCAGATGGAGGAAGAAGTGATGTAGCACAGATAATGGTGTAGTGCCTCCATTGTCAGTATTGTAACTCCCCCTGTGACACCAGTGAGTGGTGAGTTGGGATGTTGCACCCAATATAACCTATTAATGAGCAGGACCTCCCCAAGTAGCTTCTATGAGGGGTCAAAAATCTGACAGATGTTGTTATGGAAAAGAGCAACATATCCAGCAGCAGTGAGTTTCACAATTGAGATAAGGGTTGCACCTATACTGGGTGCATACAGGACATCCTTTGGTAGTATGCAAGTAGATTCCTTCCCATTTGGGAGGTGGACATGAAGGTCGCCCTTTCCAATGGCATTAAAGGTGCATTTGTTGGCCACTTTGATAGAATAAGGAGAAATATTGATGTAGTTCAACAAATGCTGGCAATATGGAGTGAGGTAAAGGGTAGCTCTGCTATCGTATAGCTCAATGGTTGACAAGTTGGATGCAGTGATGGAGACTAATGGCTTCATGTCCCTGCCAGGAGAGGCAAGCCAGACAGCATCAGGTTCCAGTTTGACATCTGCTAAGTTAGCCTTTGCCTTTGTGTGTGATGACTGACCATCTTTTGAATCAGACAACTTGTCCTTCTGTTATGCCAGAGGCAAAATACTGAAGCCAAGCAACTGAAGGTCTGCCATACAGTGACTCAAAAAACTGTTTGGATGTTTGCCTATTTTGCACTAAATGCAATATCCTGTGAGAACCACTAACCCTAACCCTATTATGTAAGTGTACCAAATATAGTACTAACCCTTGGCTATCCACTGATGCAAGAATCAAGGGATTTGGATAAGATCTGATGAAATGGCAGCTATTTCAAAATCATGACTCATTTAGACAGTTTTTTGACTTTATATTGGAACTATATATATTGGATCCTGGAATGTCATAATATGACTTGACACATCTGGAAATGGTTCTATTATGTCACCTTTATGTAAATGTGTGTCAGAAAACATATATAATACCCACTATCCTATATTTATTTGCTCATTTTTACTATTAAACTCATTTCTATCTTCCTGGGAAAAAATATTATATTTTTCACCTTCCCTGATTCTTTCTCAAGGAAAATTGCTTTCTAACCTGACCTATGGAGGTCCATAGTAGTCTTGG
>JBBPKS010000474.1:0-12537 GCA_038089355.1 Pulveroboletus ridleyi | reverse complement strand
CTCGCCGAGTCGCCGACTTCGGATGGGAAGAGTGTCATCCACTCTATCGCGCTGGCCCGAAACAGCAAGTTCGTCGCTACTGCCACAACCCGTGGGGTCGCACTCCTAGATGTATCGACACTCGATCAAATCGGTTCTGTCGTCGATGAGGACAAAGATATAATCTCAATCACCGTGTCCCCAGACAACTACTACCTCGCAGCTGGATCTCTAGACGGGAAAATCATCATTCATCGCCTTCAGGACATTCTTCCCGAGTCCTATGGCCCCTTCCATGTAAGTATTCAGATCCTGTGCATTCAACACTGACAACACACATTAGGAATCTACTGGAGAGCAATCACAACAAGACAGGAATGGCATTCTCGAGGTACCCCTTCTCTCATCTCCCCCTTGAGCAGGTTCTCACATGGTGGTACAGCTCGAGATTCAGTCAAGCACACCAGCTCTGCAATTCGACTATGATGCAGTCAGTGATCCTTCTATCTCGATTTATCCCCGTGCTGACACCGCTGCAGCCACCTTCACCTGCCGCATCTACCCATCCGCATAAGGCCAACACATTGCCACCCGTCCCTTCCGATCCATCGTCGCATGCACGCCCGGTGAGCTTTATCACAGAACCACATGTAGATTCACGTTTTGACACCAACAACTCGTACCAGCCTCGCTCGATATTTCACATATTCTCGTGGCGAAGGAGAGACCCTGCTTCAGACACCTCAGACCAACATTCGGGAAATGTGCCCCACCCTCGTCGGCCTGCTCCGCGTGATCTATCAAGTGTCGACACCACAAACGAGGGTCCCTCAAGGATGGCTGCTGGCCAACGCAAGCCCGTGAGTGCTCTTCCTCGGTCACAGCATATCTAATACATCATATTAGCGAACAGCAGCGGGAAAACGAAAAGTGCGTTATTATTCCTCGTGTTCGTATACTGTGACTCATCGCTCGTGACAGTTTCGACGCATTCCCCGCGCCCCTCTCCAAAACCCTCAGGGCCAGGAAGCTACTCGTACCAATCAACGTCCTGCGGATCCAAGAACAGCACACCCGGTATAACAACCTTCCGACAGCGTGGATTTTGTCGCGATCGCTCACATTCTTTTAGGTGCAACAGACAAGTGATTCGTCTCAGCCTACTATGGGGGTCGATGTCGTGGTGCGTACAGTTTCGTCTCACTCGTGCCCTCACTCACGGTGGATCAGCACCAGCAAGGATCGCAGGGGGTGGTATTCTCAGTCCGGGTACGGTTACCCGCATGGATGTGTTGTATGCGTTCCGGCGCACATGATATCACGGACTGACGCGAGGGGCTCAGTTGAGTGGATGTACATACTCTCTGAATTGCAGATGTAAAGATGAGTGCGAAAAGACTGACTGCTAGCAAGAATTAGGCACTTCTCCGAACGAGATCCCTCATGCGACCACGATGGTAAGACCCAGAGCCTCACTGTTATTCCTATCCTCGCCAACCTCTGTCGCTTCACCCACTCCACCTCCATTCTCACGCATCTGACATACAGGCATTCACTAGTACGGTTTCATTGCCATCAACTAACCCTTCCGCACCTACACAGAACTCCACGCACGCATAACCTCCCCGCAGTAGACTGGCGAATCGATCTACCGAACGATCATGAACCGTTTGACTGCCCTCGAAGTAAATCACACGTTGCACTCGAAGAACAAACTGCCGGTGTGCGGGAGGCGTTGAGAAAACTCAACGAGGAGGTCGGAAGGCTCGAGAGTATCGTGAGTGTCCCGTTTTGTCGATCCATCGGTGCGCTCATGCTATCACACTTCTTTTAGAGTCGGATGCAGGCACAAATGTATCAGCGGACGTTCACGAATGGGAATGAAAACGGCTCCGACTCGAACTCGAGCACGGTAAACTGCTCTCTCGGGTCAACTGTCTCAGACGAGGTGCGCACTGTCTCTTTCTCGAGTGTCGCATCACTCATGGGGCGCAGATCGTCCTCGTAATACGCCTCGGTATTGCGCAGCCATGCCTGCTCTTGGCCGTACTGGTATTCATGGGTCTCACGCGGGGTGCGGCCTCTGGACAGCGCCCTCCGACGGTTCCTCATTTGACACTTCTGTTCGCTCTCCGCACGCTCCGTTTCGGGAGTAATACAGATGGTTGGATTCCATTTCGGCGACGACGTCGTAGCCCGACGGATCAAAGCGAGAGAGCCACGATTGAAAAGCTCCTCGGTGAGT
Source organism: Pulveroboletus ridleyi (assembly GCA_038089355.1). Lineage (NCBI taxonomy): Eukaryota > Fungi > Basidiomycota > Agaricomycetes > Boletales > Boletaceae > Pulveroboletus > Pulveroboletus ridleyi. The sequence continues at coordinate 10,313 of JBBPKS010000474.1, read as the reverse complement.
GTCATATGCTGCCTCGAAGCCATTCACTGACATGAGTCACAGACGCTCGGCCACTATTTTTCGGGCCGGGTATACTAAACTCCACCATTCTTACATGCGATCGCTCTGAAACATCATGCCGCGAGGGCCTCCAGATCGACGACAGCGACATCACACAAGCGTACACATACATCCCTTCCCTTTCGCACACCCATCCACCAACACCGATCGCCCACGTACTCTCCCTCCCACACCCCTCCCACGGTCCCACTCATCCTCGATATCAGGCTAACCATACGTACGATCGGCGACACGGTGGGCTCGCACGGCGTATTTGCACGACATCAAGATCGTTCATGAGCGGCGTGGGAGTGGCGAGAACCGGGCGTCGGCGCACAAGGAGGAGGACGTGTTTCAGATCTCCTCGACGTGGTCGCCTGCCGAAGAGCCGATCACGAGAGGGTTTTCGGCGGCCGTTCACGGTGTTTGGGGTGGTGTGTCGTGAGGAGAGTACGGAAGGGGATGCGTGGATCGATACGGACATGGGGATGGACGAGAGGAGTCTGGTGGCGAGGCGGTCGTATTGAATTCGCCGGAGGGGGATGTGTTTGGGGGGTTATGAGCGTCGTGTGTCAAGTTCGTTTACATCTCTACTGCCATTTTTCAGAGCCAACTCATGACAAGTCAGACGCTCGAAAGATTATATGAAAGAATAGTGCACAAACTAACGAGGTAGGCGCAGGTACGCAAGAGAACACCTACCATCAGCTTTGATCCGTGATCGTCTCTGTTTCTCTAACCGCTCCATCCTGGACATCCCGTTTTCCAATGTGCGTTGTCAGAGTGTCATGGAATGGAATGTTCTTTGTCAGGATCTTTGATGATGGAATCGCATCCATCCCTCGCGCATGCAGTCGGACCATCATGCCCGATCATCCCTGCGCTCGTGACCCCTTTCGCTGTGTCGGAAGTGGGCTCCGAGTGTCCGGTCTTGAAATCGATCATGGGCTGACATTCCTACTGAACGAGCCAGAGATGCAGTCAGTCAACAATGAAGGGCAGAGGATCGACCATCTGTTGTGTTCCCGACCAACGGGATTGTCCGATCATAGTCTAGAGTGGCGTTTCTAGTCGCTGTACGTCCCAGAACTGGGTGTGGTGCACCGAGCCGTACAAGGAACTGTGCATCCCAGAACTGGGTGGGGTGTACCAAGCTGTTCAACCAGGTTTTCAGATACCGCACCTGGCAAGTCAGTGTGGGTGCCGAAGACACAAGGCGCCTAGGTAAACAGACCAATTAGGGAACGAGGCGATGTGTTTATACAGCAAGTATTGCGCACCACGCGTCAATCAACACACCTTATCTCTTGACACTTTGACGCTCCAAAATTTGCACCGCTAGCGAGGATGTCGACCATGAATACTGGTGAGTAACAGCTCTGAGGAGTGACTGTGATAGTGCTAACAATGCGGCGAGATCAAACAATAGTTCTAGATACTGGGAGCATTTACCCGGTATACGCGCTCGCTTTCCATCCGGACGAGAAGCATCTTTTGAGCGGGACTTTTGACACGATTCAACGATGGCAATACCCTGATGGTCAAGAGACTGGAAGGAAAGGAGGACTCGATGTGTATGCAATCGCTGTGTCTGGCGATGGGAAGTGGGTGGTGGTTGGGACTCAAAAAGGGGCGAGCGTATTGAATGCGGAGATGCACGACAAGGCCATTCAAGTGGAAGAGACAAATCATGTGTTTGCGGTCGACATCGCTCCCGACTCGACCCAATTCGCGACTGGGACATATCGGGAAAAGACAGCAACCGTTTGGAGTATCGAAAGTGGAGAGCGGCTCGTCGGTCCCCTCGAACACGACAAGAGTGTCATCGGCGTCAAATTCTCTCCGGATGGTGACCGCATCGCCACCGCCGAGTGTGTCGGGCCGATCCGCATTTTTGACAGCCGCAGCGGAGAGAAGTTGATCACCATCGACGTCACCATACCGAATTTGGCCATCGTCACCCCAATTGTATGGTCGGGTCAGTGCCTCTTTGCGACATCCAGTGACAACAAGGTCAGGTTATTTGACACCTCTGACGGATCCAAACTCGCCGAGTCGCTGATTCGTGGTGGCGAGAAGAATATGGGCTCTATCGTGCTAGCTCCAAATGGCAAGTTCGTCGCTACCACCATAAATCGAGGGGTCACACTCCTAGATACATCAACACTCAATCGAATTGGATCTGTCTTTCATGAGGACAAATGGATATACTCAGTCGCTGTGTCCCCAGACAACTGCTACCTTGCAGCTGGATACCGAGACGGGAACATCATCATCCATCGCCTCCAGGACATTCTTCCCGAGTTCTAGCCCTTTCCATGTAAGTATTCATGTCTTCATGGGATGATGTCATAGCCTGACGGAGCAAAGCAGGAGAGCCAAGATTGAAAAGCCCCTCGGTGAGTGTCGTCTGCTGCCTCGAAGCCATTCACTGAGATGAGTCACAGACACTCGACCGCTATTTTTTGGGCCGGGTATACCAAACTCCACCATTCTTACACGCGATCGCTCCGAACTACCACACCGCGAAGGCTTCCGGATCAACGGCAGCGTCGCACAAGCGTGCCCATACATCCTCTCCCTTTCACACATCGACAACCCCATCCACCAACAACGATCGCCCGCGTACTTTCTCAAACCGCACCCCTCCCACGGTCCCACTCGTCCTCGATATCAGGCTAACCACACGTACGATTGGCGACACGGTGGGCTCGTACGGCGTATTTGCACGACATCAAGGTCGTTCATGAGCGGTGTGGGAGTGGCGGGAACCAGGAGTCGGCGCACGAGGAGGAGGAGGAGGAGGAGGACGTGTTTCTGGTCTCCCCGACGTGGTCGCCTGCACACGTCCATGTTCACCCCAAGAGCCGATCACGAGAGGGTTTTCGGCGGCTGTTCACGGTGTTCGGGGCGGTGTGTCGTGAGGAGAGTACGGGCGGGGATGCGTGGATCGATACGGAGATGGAGATGGACGAGGAGGAGTCTGCTCGCGGGCCGGTCGTATTGAATTCGCCGGAGGGGGATGTGTTTGGGGCATTGTGAGCGTCTGTCATGTTCGTTTATATCTCTACTGCCATTTTTTTTCCGGGTCATAAGAGAACCAATTCATTCCGAGACAAGTCAGACGCTCGAAAGATTACATGACAGAATAGTGTACAAACTAACGAGGTAGGCGCAGGGGTACGCAAGAAAACACCTACCATCAACTTTGATCCGTGATCGTCTCTGTTTCTCTAACCGCTCCATCCTGGACATCCCGTTTTCCGATGTGCGCTGTCGGAGTGTCATGGAATGGAATGAACTTGGTTAGAATCCTTGATGGTGATGGAATCGCGTCCATCCTTCGCGCAGCTTCTCTCTATTGTCCCTCGCGCATGCGGTTGAGTTTGTACCATCACGCCCGTCGCCATTCCTCTCGACTAATTAATACACCCTCTGACATTGTCCCTGCGCTCGCGACCCCTTTCGCTGTGTCGAAAGTGGGCTCCGGGTGCCTGGTCTTGAAATCTGTCATGGGCTGACATGCCTACTGAACGAGCCAGGGATTCTCGGAACTGGGTGCGGTGTACCAAACCATACAATCAAGTTGTCGAATACTGCGCCTGGCACATCAGTGTGGGTGCTAAAGACACCAGGCGCCTAGGTAAACAGACCAATTAGGGAACGAGGCGATGTGTTTATACAGCAAGTGCTGCGCACCACCGGTCAACCAACACACCCCCTTGTTCCTTGACATTTCGACAATCGAAGATTCGTACAGCTAGCGAGGACGTCGACAATGAATGCAGGTGTGTGGCAGCTCTGAGGAGTGACTGTGATAGTGCTAACAATGCGGTGAGATCAAACAATAATTTTGGACAGTGGTAACACTGACCCGGTGTATGCGCTCGCTTTCCACCCGGACGGGAAGCATCTTTTGAGCGGGATCGAGGAGGGGATTCAGCGATGGCAATACACTGACAGTCAAGAGGCTGAAAGGACAACCGGAGTTGGCGTGTTGGCAATTGCCGTGTCTGGTGATGGAAAATGGGTTGCGGTTGGGACTCGGGGAGGGACGAGTGTGTGGGATGCGGAGATGAAAAAGGCCATCGACGTGGAAGACACAACTCGCGTGTATGCGGTTGACATCGCCCCCGATTCAACCCGATTCGCGACTGGGACTAAGGGAGGGACAGCGACCATTTGGGACATCCAAAGTGGAGAGCGACGCGTCGGTCCCCTCGAACACGACGAGTATGTCATCGGAGTCAAATTCTCTCCGGATGGGGAATGCATCGCCACCGCTGACGTTCGTGGGCCGATTCGCATTTTTGACAGCCACCGCGGAGACAGGCTGATCACCATCGACGTCACCTTACCTAATTGGATGCGTGTCGTCCCAATGGCATGGTCAGGTCAGCGCCTCTTTGCGACATCATTGAGGGACAACAAAGTCAAGTTATTCGATACCTCTGACGGATCCCAAATCGCCGAGTCACCTATTCTTCTCGATGACGAGAATGTCTTCCACTCTATTGTGTTGGCCCCAAACGGCAAGTTTATCGCTACTGCCACATTTCAAGGGGTTGCACTCCTAGATGCATCAACACTCGATCGAGTTGTTTCCATCCTTGATGAGGGCAAAGGGATACGCTCAATTTCTCTGTCCCTAGACAACTGCTACCTTGCAGCTGGATGTGATGATGGGAAAATCATCATTCATCGCCTTCAGGACATTCTCCCCGAGTTCTATGGCCCCTTCCATGTAAGTATTCAGATCCTGTGCATTCAACATTGACAACACTCATCAGGAATCTACTGGAGAGCAATCACAACAAGATAGGGATGGAAACCTTGATGTATTCATTCATTCATCTCCCTCTCAGGCAAGTTCTCACATGATGGTATAGCTCGAGATCCAGCCGAGTACTCCAGCTCTGCAATTCGACTATGATGCAGTCAGTGATCCTTCTGTCTCAATTCATCTCTGCTGACACCGCTGCAGCCACCTTCGCCTATCACCTCTGCCCATCCCGACATAGATGATGCACAGCCGCCTGCCACCAACAACTCACGCCAGCGTCGCTTGGTATTCGGCATGTTCTCATGGAGAAGGAGGGACCCCGCTTCACCCACCTCCAACCAACATTCGGGAATGTCGCCTCACCCTCGTCAGCCTGCTCCACGTGAGCTATCAAATGTCGACGCCACGAATAATGGCCCCTCAATAATGGCTGCGAACCAACGCAAGCCAGTAAGTGTTCTTTCTCAGTAGATGATCAGTTGCAGTGTATCTAATACCTCGTGTCAGCGAACATCCGCGGGGAAGCACAGGGTTCGTTATGTCTCGTGTTCATATACTGCAGCTCATCGCTCGTGACAGTTTCCACAATATCGCCGTGCCAACCCTCGGGGCTGGAGAGCTACTCGTACCGGTCAATGTCCTGCAGATCCAAGAACAGCACACCCGGTACAACAAGCTTTTGACAGCGTGGATTTTGTCACGATCGCTCACATTCTTTTAGGTGCAACAGACAAGTGATTCATCTCAGCCCACCACGGGGGTCGATATCATGGTGTGTGCAGTGTCGTCTCACTTGTGCCCTCACTCACGGTGGATCAGCACCAGCAAGGATCGCAGGAGGTGGTATTCTCAGTCCGGGTACGGTTACCCGCATGGATGTGCTGTATTCGTTCCGGCCCACATGATGTCACGGACTGATGCGAAGGACTCGGTTTAGCGGATGTACATACTCTAAATTGCAGATGTAAAGATGACTGCGAAAACCCGACCGCTAGTAGGAACTTGGTCGACACTTAGTGACTCTCCGCTTCATGACGCGACCACAATGGTAAGACCTAGAGCAGAGAGTGAGTCCAGTTGAAGTGACTCCCGAGTCATGTGCCTCGACTGTGCGCTAGAAGTTCCATGTACGCACTCCCATTAGGACTCCCGACCCTCAGAGTATAGATCAATCCGGCGACACATCTTGCACTGCGGTGGGTATCAGGTATGAATTAGGGTCCGGGGAGATGGTTTACTTCTTCCATCTTTGCCTAGGACGTTGCTGACATTGTTCTCGGCCAGTATCGCCTCTCTGCTAGCCACAGCCGTCGTTCCCGTCTCACCCACATCGCTCAATAACCCGTTTCGCACTATCGTCGCCGTATACCTGAAACCACTCCCGACCGTCGATCCCCTGGAAAGACCCGAAGACGTCTCATTCGAACACCGGAAGTCGAAGCTCCCCGCGGGTCTACAAGACCTCCACGAAATCCAGTGTGCGCACACCCGACAGCGATGGGCCAGGCAAAACCAGCGTCCAAAAAGCGAACCCTCCACTGGTAGACATGCCGCCGCCCCCTAACCCATCATACGCCACCAGTGAGGACCTCCCACCCCACTTTCGCGTGCTCATCACGGACAGGTTCAACTACACCAACATGGACTGTTCCGCACGCGTGCACACCTCACACACCTCTGCCAAATCCGCTTCATCTATTCTCTCGTTCACCAAGAACAAATACATGCTCTTTCCCTGCAGTGCCGGTGCGTGGCGGTCGAACTGTGCGACGACATCTGGAACGACACGGTCCAGCTGGCCAAATCCGAGTTTTTCAGTGGGGTGTTCAAGGACTTTTCCGTCCGCATTGCCAAGACGTACACGGGCACGGGGGAGGCGTGGACTCACGCTGGGACCTATCGCGCAAAGAGCGTCCGAGGCGCCCAGGCACGAATTTCTGTGCTGGGCGTGCCATCTGCTGACGGTAGCCATTCCATCCGCCAACGTCACTATGATTTTTACGGGTACATTCGAATTGACCTTCACTCCCGTTACGAGCATTGTCCCATCTCTCTCCTTCGGGTATATGGGCTCACACCACCACGAGTTCCCGGGCGACATCTAATACGGGTACGGATACTGCCATGACCCACCCCGGGTCCGCCGAGACCCATTCAAGTACAACTTTGCCGCGATCGCCCATCAAAATAGGAACTCCACCCACCCGCGAGGCGCCTTCCTTCCAACGTGCGCCGTCTGCGGGGCTCCACTCGGTCACAGAGGCCATTTCGTCACTCCTATCCATGTCCTCGCCCACCTCTTTCGCTCACCCACTCCACCTCTGGTCGAGCACGGTCACCTCTATTCTGACACACAGGCATTCACTGCGGTTTCCGTACAGTCAGCTAACCCTTCGGCACTTAAACAGGTCTCCACGCACGCCCAACCCTCTCCATAGTAGAGTAGCGAATCGATTTGCCGAACGATCATGAATCGTTTGACCACCCTCGAGGCAAACCATACGTTTCGCGCACGGTATGTGGAGGAGCAAACCGCCGGTGTGCGGGAGGCATTGAGAAAGCTCAACGAAGAGGTCGGAGAGTATCGTAAGTGTCCTGTTTTTGTCGACCGATCGGTGTGCTCACGGGATTGTTACACTTTCTCCAGAGTTGGATGCAGGCACAAATGTATCAACGCACGGTTCACGAATAGGAACGACAACGGCTTCGACTCGAACTCAAGCATGGCATACTGCTCTCTCGGGTTAACGATCTCTCAGACGAAGTGCGCATTGCATTTTTGCCGGGTGTCGCACCACTCACACAGCGCAGGTCGTCCTCGAAAAACGACTCGGTACCGCCTAACTGTGTCCGCTCCTGGCCGTACTGTGTTTATGGGTCCCACGCGGGGTGCGGCTTCTGGACAACACCTTTCGACGGTTGCTCGGTCGACACCTCTGTCTGCTCTTCGCACGTTCAGTTTTGGGAGCAGTACGGATGGGTGGATCCCGTTTATGCGACGGATCAAAGTGAGAGAGCCAAAACTGACAAGCCCATCGGTGAGTGTTGTTTTCCACTTTGAGGCCATTCACTGAAAATGTCCGTGATGAACAGACAACCGTCCACTGTTCCTCGGGCCGGGTACACTAAACTCAAACCCACTCTTATACGCGATCGCTCCAAACCATCACACCGCGAAGGCTTCCAGATCAACAGCGGCAGCATTGCACAAGTACGTGCATACATCCTCTCCCTTTCGCACACCCACAAAACCCCATCCACCAACATCGATCGCCCACGCCCTCTCCCAAACCGCACCCCTCATACGGTCCCACTCGTCCTCGATATCAGGCTAACCACACGTACGATTGGCGACACGGTGGGCTCGCACGGCGCATTTGCACGACATCAAGTTCGTCTTGAGCGGCGTGGGAGTGGCGGGAACCGGGCGTCGGCGCAACAAGGAGGAGGACGTATTTCGGGTCTCCCCGGCGTGGTCACCTGCCCATCCCAAGAGCCGATCGCGAGATGGCTTTCGGTGGTCGCTTACAGTGTTCGGGGCGGTGTGCCGCGAGGAGAGTACGGGGATGCATGGATCGATACGGACATGGACATGGACGAGGACGAAGTGTCTGTTCGCGAGGCGGTCATGTTGAATTCGCCGGAGCGGGATGTGTTTGCGGTGTTGTGAGCGTCATCTATCCGTTTACTTATTTTTCTACTTCCATTTTTTTTCGGGGTGACATACAGAATCATCTCTTGCGACACCAGAGCCCTGATTACCGTCCATCTACCTGAGACATTTCACGTTGATATCCTGCCCGTCTAGCTGCACCCCAACCTATACCTACATGCCTATCTCATCATGCCAAGTAGAGTCGAAAAGCGTTTGAGGTGCTCAGAGCACCGAAAGGAAACAGGATTGGAGAGTTTTAGTCTTATACTCTGTCAAGCATCACTCTGTGCATGGACTGTTCTGGCGTACATTGGAATACAGGCATGCACTCTGCGGTTTATCTATGCTTGGATTGTTCTAGCACACATCGAAATACAGGTATGCACCCCGCTTTGTACGGTTGGAGGATACGGCGTCATATAAACGCCCCATCGTCCATAGCGGAATATTGCAGTACAAACTGGTGAGGTGGGTATAATGGTGCACAAGAAGACCCGGAGTAGTCAGCCATCCGTGACTGACTCTGTTTCTCCAACTGTTCCATCCTGGACATTCCGTTTTCCGACTCACGTTGTAAGAGCTTCGTAGCCAGGATCCGTGATGGTGATGGAATCGTGTCCCTCCCCTCCCTTGGTCCGATTTACGTTACGACACTTGTCATCGTTCTTTCTGCCAATCAATGGAGACCCGCTGGCATTGTCCCTGCGCTCACGAACCCTTTTTCCTGTGTCCGAGCATCTGGTCTCGATTCTATCATGGGCTGATATTGCTACGAACCAGAGATTCAGTTACGGACAATGAAGGACTGAGGATTGCTCATTTGATGTATTCTTGACCAACGGGATATCCGATCATAGTTCCAGAGTGGTATGTCCTGGGACTGTGCGTCCCGGAAGTGGGGTGTACCAAGCTGCACAACCGAGTTGTCGGATACCGCACCTGGCAAGTCAGTGGGTGCTGGAGACACAGGGCGCCTAGGTAAACAGACCAATTAGGGAACGAGGCGATGCGTTTATACAGCGAGTGTTGCACACGACGCGTCAACCAACACACCTTGTTCCTTGACATTTCGACACTCGAAGATTCGTACCGCTAGCGAGGATGTTGACTATGAATGCAGGTGTGTCACAGCTCTGAGGAGTGACTATGATAGTGCTAACAACGCGGTGAGATCAATCAATAGTTCTTGATACTGGCACTGACTGGGTGTCGCCCCTCGCCTTCCATCCGGACGGGAAGCATCTTTTGAGCGGGGTCCCAGAGGGGATTCAGCGATGGCAATACGCTGACGGTCAAGAGGCTGAGAGGACAACGGGACTCGATGTGAATGCAATTGCTGTGTCTGGTGATGGGAAGTGGATTGTGATTGGGACTCGGGAAGGGGCGAGTGTATGGGATGCGGAGATGTGCGACAAGGCCATCGACGTGGAAGACACAGTTTGGGTGGAGGCAGTCGACATCGCTCCCGATTCGACCCGATTCGTGACCGGGACATTCAGAGGGTCGGCGAGTATTTGGAACATTGAAAGCGGAGAGCGACTCCTCGGTCCCCTCGAACATGACAGGCATGTCAGCGGAGTCAGGTTCTCTCCGGATGGCAACCTCGCCACTGCCGAGTTTCGTGGGCCGATCCATATTTTTGACAGCCGCAGCGGAGACAAGTTGATCACCCTCGACATCACCTTACCTGATTGGCTCGGTGCATCACGATGACTACTCTAGCCTGATATGTACTTTTGTGGTAAGGTGGACATGGCCCATGTCACACAATAATGGGGACCTGAGCAAGGCCATACAAGTGTTTGTAAGGCCTTCCTAGTACAATGACAAATAATA
>JBBPKS010000473.1:0-12541 GCA_038089355.1 Pulveroboletus ridleyi | reverse complement strand
TCACTGTCCGGATCACTGTCCGCAATGGCAGGCATTTCGGGGGGGCATATTCAGTGACGTCACGCGGTCACGGGCGATGCTTGGGGAATGATCGTGGGGTATTCTTGGCCGTAGGGGAAGGCAGTTTCATCACGACAATATCACTAGCGTTATATTAGCTTATATAACACGGTAAATATGATCAATGTCCCACAGGAATGTAGGCAGGAGCAAGGGCTTATAAGGGTTTATAAGACCTTTGCATTCAAGCTCAGGCAGATAATAATTGTACATTGTTGATACTAAATATGTAATCTGTCAAGGTTTTGGCAGCATGCATGTTCACTTGTTTTGATCTGGTAGCCATGGGCAATGGTATTTCAATATGATGGGAGTGTCACAAGGGCTTACAAGGCCTTGCAAAATGATGGCATCATTCTAAGCATGGACCACCTGCACATCCTGCAGGTCGTCACTCCAATATTTATTCTCCCCAGGCAATAAAAGGATAAGCCCACCACTCATGACATGGAAAGAGTAAGATATGGTCAAGATTGCACATACTAGAAACAAGCATCGAAGTCACAATCATCAGAGGAATCACTCCCACTGGAATCACAATCACTCCCACTGCCATCGATGCCCTCATCTTTGTCATCCTCGTTGTCCCGTTCCTCCTCTTCACTAATATTTTGTAGAACACCACTCGAACCTACCTCCTTCATCTCACCAATGTCATCGTCATCATCGCCGCCGTCATCATCATCAGTGGGTACGTTCTCATTAGCCAGCCCATGTCCGTGTCTTGCTAAATGAACAGCATTGTGACCCACCCCAATGCCTGCATAGCGTGCAAACATATCTCGGTCAACAAAACTAAAACTATTAGTATACGCTTAGTTGACTTGACGAATAAAACATACACACATGTTCACATAATATGCCGCCCAATCATCAATATCACCGGGCACTCTTGCAACTGACGTGCCCCCCCGTAAGAGTCGATCGGTGCGCCCGTCCACGAACGCCGGAATGAGGTGACACCCGCGGATCACCAGAGAAGGGTCCAAAAATCCGAAGGGGGGGCTATCTCCCACGTCAGGCACAAATCCAACCTTCGAAAGGGCACCCTGCTTGAACCCCCACCTATGGTCAGGGTCAATCCCTAGCCAACGGACCCAAAGGACCTCCAATGTTTCCCATGAACAGCTAACACCATCGGGACAGAAATGGACCTGGACCTGGAATGCCTTGATCAGCTGACAATACCAGAACGGATGACGCTTGGGATCGTCTTCCCTCGAAAGCGTCATGAGGAAAGATTGGCGGTTGGATCGTAGGCAATCGTGCTCCCTCCGAATATCGTAGCTAGTGTAGTTGATGCGGAGTATTTTGGATTCCACGATGCGGTCGGTGTTGAGGAGACGTAATTCATTGTGCCGTTCTGGAGGGAATGACCTCTCATCGCCGTCATAGTCGAGTTTGAGTAGTCTTGATAACATATGGTCCTTCAGGCTCGACAAGAAATCCGGCTGGGAGACTTATAAGTATGTGCGGACGGAATACAATAATCACTAACCTTGATAGCAGGGTCGTGATCACAATTAGCAAGAAACGACGAGAGATTAAAAACATTATCTTTTCGTGCCTGACTGGTCATGACATGATGCAACATCGGCGATGTGTCAATCCCTCGCAGACCCGCATCAGCCCATTCGTCCGCGTCCTGTTGTCGTCTCAGGAGGGTGCGACGACGCTCCTGCCTCGCAAATTGGTCTTCAATGTCTTTCTTGTTTGAGGAACCATACATCTTCTTGATCAGCTGATGCGCTAGCTCACCCTATGAAAATGATCTCATCGTTGCTATGTTCTAAGTAGAAAATAAATAAGGCAACTTACGACCTGGGTAGTGAACGAGTCAGTAGTGCCAAATGTCCGGATCATTCTGTCATAATCACCAAGGGCGTGAAACTTGTAGGTGTTTAGATTGAATGTCTTCGGGAGCGAGGCTGAACGCGATTCTTTCTTTCGGTGGCCAGTTTGGAGATCAGCCATTTCCTTCCTCTGTCTCTGGGCAGCCTCCATAGGTAGTTCGCAGGTACGAAATGCGGGACAAGTATCTCGTTGAAAATGGCGCAGTTGATCTCCGAGACGCCGTAAGGACTGTTGAAGGAGCGTAAGAGACTCGTCAGTGTGAACTCGAAGCTTGGCCAGCGCATGCCATTCAGAGAGACGAAAAAGGAGGCGTTGCACAGTCGAGTCGTGGGGAGGAGGAAAAAGCCCTTCGAATACAGGCATGGAACACTGCGGTGGAACCTGTTGAGCACAAGTAGCCATGCAAGAACCACCCGAAAAGTAATACCTGGAGTACTTGCTCGAAAAATCGTGCAGGTCGCTGGCTGGTGTCAGCCACATCGGAAGGGAAACGACGGATTGAGTTCATGCCGAATGGTGATATTTTTGTGAACCTACCAAAATGCCTGTCAGTGAGAGGACTGCAAGACAATCGTGGATCTCACCGCTTGTTTAGTATGTCTATCTGACGAGGATCGACAGCATGAATTATTCGGAGGAGGTGCTTCAGAACAGACTTGAGGACACCAAGCTCAAACTCATGCAGTAAATCTACTACTAAGATCGTGAACAATTCGAATCCCAAGGGAGACAGCCGCTTGCAAAAAGAGTTCTGCAGGGCGTCACGTGGTCAGTATCAGAGGACCACCAGACGAGAGCCTTACCAGAGTTGGAACAAGGGATTCGCCCTTGAGGATGGATTCTGCTGTCATACCTTTCAATGGCCTACCAAACATGTAAATTGCCCGTCGAGCGAGATTGATTTTGTCTTGTAAATAAGTTCTAACCCGGGATATTCTGGCGGCAAGGTCTCGAATGAGGCCTGTGCGATGGAACGTTGATTTTGGGATCAAGCAGCGAGGACAAGGGCAGTTGCCTTTGTCTCTGATGGCTGCAAGAATGACCCTTCAAGCTTTCAATACTCAGTCAATAAGGAGGTTGATTGACTTACTTTTCTGGATAGTCAGCGGAGTAAGTAAAGATCCTGGGGTAAACTCTCCTGGTGATCCCGTCGAAGCATCTCACAACAATTCCGCTCTTATAAGCCTCAACGAAATCGTCGTCGAGTAATATCCTCCAGACGGCATGGACAAGCTCGTGCTTGCAGTGCGCCAGAAGGTCGCGGTTATCTTTCTTGTCAGTGATTGAGGATAAGAATGTCTTGATAGATTTTGGCAGCTGATCAATGTGATGAGACCTTCAGAGTGGGGCGAAAGAATGAAATCGACATACCTTTGGAATGAATGCAATCGGATGACAACATCCAGACTGTGGATCAGCGCGTGCGTATTTGGAGAGGTTACTGAAGAAAAGATAAACGGGCCATGCAGACGCATGACCCATCTGAGCGAGTCGAGTCGAATCCGACCAAAACATGAGCCCTGCAATTACTCTTTCCAACTTGCAGCCGTCGTCTCTTCTTTGTTTCATTATTTCATCATGAGCTTGGTTCCAGGTATCGGACGCGTAGAGTTCATCATAAATACGTTGCTCTTGACCGGTGATGGGGGATTTCCAGATCCACTTGAATGGGATCAGATGGAAAGCCTTTGACGGAGCCTCCGCAAACACCGCTCGCACAACATCAAGGATGGGTCTGTAGAGAAGACTGTCAATAGTGAACGTCAGGCCATTACCTTCCTTCTTTTTTTCCCTGGTAGGCACCAATATGTCAACGGGCGTGTGTTTCCACTTGTCAATCCCAAAAGGATCTTCAGGAGGAAGCTCTCTCGCTGCAGCATCAAACAGAGCGGTCTCCCTGGAGGCATTGAAGGACGACAAGTCTCAAAGGTCGAAATCACTGGCTTGGAGGACCTCATGGACAAGGCGTGTAACTTCTGAATGAGATTTCTGAGCGCTACCAGTGTTCTTCCACGTCATGAGCCGCCAGATCGACATGTTGGACCAAGGCCAAGGTGGCGAGTGGTCACCACGCTCTCTCTCCACGGAGTTATCGATGATGGGGTTCCGGGGTTCAGTCAACTCATCACGGGAGAGGAACGAATCGGGATCATGAGACGGGCGATGTCGGTATGCACGTGCGATACCAAATTTATTGAACTGAGTACAAAATGAATCGAATACGTGAAGAAAAACAGGTGGAATAAAGCCGGATGAAGCGGTGGGCTGTGGGTCGACTGCTGGTAACGGCGGCTCAGGAAGCAAATCTCGGTACCTAGCAGGTAGTCGCCGATTACACAGAGGACAGGGCTGCATGACATCAGGGGCATCGGATGTGGGTAGCGTGGAGGACGGAGTAGGGGGATCAGGCATAGATTGTGTAGAAGTCGAAGTGGGGGGATCGGGTATGGTCAGTGTGGAAACAGGTGCATCTTGGATACTTGAGCGTGAAGACTGGGAGGAAGCACCCTGGAAGAAAGGTTGAAACAATCCGAAAAAATTGGCAGCGATCATCCACTCACCTCGTTGAATAAGCCAGAAGGACCGACATCTGAGTGCTGCCAAGAGAGCGGTTGTCCAATGCCCTGAAGTCCAAGTTCAATTAGTACGTGCTGCAAAAGAGAGGTGCATTGAGGACACGTACTTGTAACTCGTCAGCACCAACTCTTACCCGTTTGTTCGGAGGCTCCATGGCAGCACTAAGCAACGTTGTGTTAAGTCGCGACAATCGCTCAGCCTGCGCCGCCCGATAGATAGGACATGAATTCCGATGCTGCGTCAAACCCCTTTGGGATGGGGACGTGCGAGTGCAATCCGGGTGGCACCTGAAGACACAGGACATCAGCCTCACGGTACCACACCTACAATGTGACCTGGGATAAAATTGGTACCAAGTGCACGTGTAGTGCAGTAAGATGTCATGGCTTGTGCCATGACTCCAAATTCATATTCAAATTGGCGAAAAGATATCCGAGGACTCATTCACACTCAAAGGTTCCATGAGCGAGAAAATATATAATACAAAGTATCCTAAAGGGTACTGTTTTTATTCGAATACAAATCCATCTCGCTCAAATTCATCAGCGATGGCAGCCCTATGGGTAGCAGGTGTTGATCCTCAAGCGAGACGTGGGACGAGACACAGGAACTTGTCTATAAACACGTATGATTGTTAGTATCCACAGAAACACAACCAAAAGAGAGGAAAGGAAGAAACTGCTTACATCGATGGTGATGGTTGGGTTGGTAGTCGTATCAAAACAAGATACTGAAGTAATGCGTGTCCTCGCCCACGTCGTCGTCGTTGTGGTGGTGGGTACACCGTTGCGTGTCCTTGCCCATGTCGTTGTCGTTGTGGTGGTGGGTACGCCGTTGCGTGTCCTCGCCCACGTCGTCGTCGTTGTGGTGGTGGGTACGCCGTTGCATGTCCTCGCCCACATCATCGTCGTTGTGGTGGTGGGTACGCCGTTGCGTGCCCTTGCCCACATCGTTGTTGTTGGTGTGGTTGACGGCACCGTCCCAGTTTTCCCCTCATTGTCGTGGTGGTGGGTGCATCGTTGCGTACCCTTGCTCTCACAGTCATCGCCACTATGGCAGACGTACTTCTGCGGTTCCCCCGTCGTCGTTGTGGTGGTGGTGGGTGCGCCGTTGCGCGCCTTCGCCCTGGTGGTGGGTGTGCATTTGCGTGTTAGTGCCTCAGCCGGAACAATGGCAAGGCTTACTCCACAGCCGTGGTTTCATGAGAGGAGGTCAACTGAACGATAGCCCTTTAACTGGTGACGATGAATCGAGTCGAGTCCTTCCAATTCACACGAGAGTCCCGTGTGACTGATATCATTATTGCGTGACTCAGCTCAAGTTGGAATACGCGAAAGGAGAGTCTCTCGCGTCCATGCGTGTCCGGCTTTCCATAGGGATGCGCATACTGAGGAATTAAAGAGAAAAATATTGCAAGTAATCAGACATTACAACCCCGACCCAGCATCCATCGCTGCATATTATCCAAGCGCCATCTTTCAGCGGGAACCGTCCTCATCAGCCCGATTTGCGCCTTGGCGTTTTGGTAGTCAGCCCGCCAGTTAGCTGGACAGACCTCCCGTGAATCCTCCGACCCCTCTACCCACTCACGGATACACGCTGCAACTGCTGCAGCTCCCAACGCAAACAAGTTGTCGAGAGCAGGGTGGGGCGCATCATGGTCAACAAATTTGCTCAGTGTGGGCGGGCGCAGGAATAAGTTGGAAATATTCCGCACTAAAAAGTGCGGCATTAGAGTCCTGACCTTCTCGGAGAAAAAGCATATTCTGTAAAAGGACATTGGCCCTTTGAGCGCACTGAGATTTCTCTTCCTCTGGCGAGACCATGACAGCGTTTTCATCAAAACTCGGTCGGAGCTTCAGCGTCGAAAATAGGTGGGGCTCGATGTACTCCTTCCATGCGTGAAGCACGACGTTGATCGTCCGCGTTGTCTCTTTGCGAAGTTTTGCTGGAAACTCAACATTTGAGAAACCTACGACGCTTTGCACAGCCCTCCCCATTGCAGTCAAAATCATATTCCTGCGCTGGCTTTCCGTCATTATAGCCTCCTGGTTCACCATCACCATGAGGAGTTCATGACGGGCGCGCTCGATCGTTTTGTTTACTTCGTCATCTGAGAGTTTCGCTTTGGTTGTTACACTGGGTGGTGCGCTGCTGAGTTCAGACGCTGTTGGTGCCGGTGAATGACGATAGTACTGGGGCACCAGCGCGGAGGGAAGATTCGGAGGTTGCAGTCTGCGTGTGCAGATGGGGCGGACCATCCCAGTTGACGACTCGCCAGCCTGATCGATTGATTAGCCAGCGCTATCTACTTCTAGGCAGAGTTACTCACCGTGATAGCACCATCCCTGGATTTTCGTGTGTAAGGGGGATTGGACCGATAGGGCTGGATGCCTTCGCCGATACTAGCGTGACTTGAGACTATCGCTTGCTGAGTTTCAGAATTGAATAAGCGTGACATATGCGAGATTGGGAGAGAGCACTTACATAGGCACCAAAGGCCTGCGAGCCAGATGGGCTAGGGGCGTCTGGAACAAATAATGTAGATGGAGGAGCAGGGTATTGCGGAGCTAGAAACCAGGGCTGGATACCCCCACCAACAGTTGAGACTGTGGATTGTTGGGCCTCGGAGTGATTGAACGGGTGTGAGGGATGGGGATGCTGAGGAGCTGGAGGGGAGTACTGAGAAGCGGGGAGGAATATGTTTGGGTCGGGCGGGAATCCCGCACCATCGATTGGTCTGCCATAATTCTCGTTCAAAGCACTGGCAGGGCCGTCATAGTTCTCAAAAATAGCCTGTTAGTACCAAGGGTGACCGGTGACCGACAAGAGACACACTTACTATCGCTTGGTTTAAAGTCTCCGTCGGCATTGGCATCATGGTTGAGGTTCAGAGGGCACCGACTCCCATCCTCATTATCTCCAAGTCGACTTGTCTAGACTGATCCCGGCCCTTGCCCTTGAAGCATGCATCAATGCGACACCGTTTCTCCGTCAGAATCAAATCGCCGGTAATGCCGTGGCGAAATTGCGTGGAAATATGACATTGGTGAGCCCGGGCCAGACCATGATAGGTCAACAACATGTATTCGCTTGGAGGATACAGCTCAGGATACAAAATAAGTATTACAGATGAGATATTGGCGACCCTGAGCCCACAGAGGGGTCTGACCCGTCATTATCTTCTTCAGACTGCCCCCCATTGCTATATCTGTCGAACGGGTCCAGACCATATTTCTGAAACGGATCTGTCCCATTGCTGCAATATTCCTTCGACCAACGTGAATTTCGTGAACCAATCACCTCTTGCATTTGAAACACGTGTGACTCGGAAGCTGTCAACATGACATCTTCCTGCGCATGGATATCCCGATAATACTGTCCCTGGGCTTCAAGTTCCTGTAGATCACGCCCACCGAGTACCTGTTTCATGATCTGAAGGTATTCCCGACTGACTGCGAGGTCTCCACTGTGCTGGTCAAGCACGGTGGTCAAAAAAGCGGCTCGCCGTTCTGCACATTTGATTTCAGCGGCAGCAAGAGAAAGCTGTTTGGAAATGCAGTCGTGATCTGCCTGTTTAGCATCAAGCGCCGACAATAGAATTCTATTGGGCATAGTGGATAGAGTAGCGATAAATGCGTCCTTGCCCTGTTGCATGTGAGACAGTTGTCTGATCTAAGTAATTATACTGCTCACTTCTCGTACTTCGTCAAGAGTCAAATCAGTGGGGGACGTCATCCCAAGCAATCGTACTGCATAATCCAGCCTAGGGGGGATGTTTACACTTCTGGGGGAGTACGGATGAAAGCGTCGCATCCGCGCATCAGGGGAACGAGGTTCGGCGTTCTTTCCATGGGATGGACTATGTGAAGGGGAAGAGGGAGGGCTGAGGGAAGTGCGGCGATGATGGGCGAGAGTGTCCGGAGCAGACATTCTTCTAATACCTGGCTGTCTGATACGATTGTCGTCAGATGGGGGCTTGAAGTTGGTTGTCTGATGCTCCAGGACAAGACAATTCTCCTTTGGAGTAGGTAGGGAGGATGAATTGACAGACGGAGTGAGGGAAGGTGAAAGATGGGGTGGAGCCGTGCTTGGACTGCTTGGTGACATGGTATAGATTGCTGCGCAACTTCCGGTTTGTCGGAGTATCTGAGTTCAAAGGACACGAGCGCAATGGGACACAAGAGTTCAGAGAAACCAACTGAAGCATTAAGCCTGATATACTCATGTAAGTATGGCATTGTTACACTAAATTATTGCTCCCATGGTAAGGACTGATAATCAAGGGCTCGCGTAGAGGCAGAAGTGATATCCTCTAACGTCATAGGACGCTCCAGGGTAGTTACTACAGTGAAGGTCAATTCCATCCTGGAAGTATCACTGACATTTAGTACTCACTGTTATTCTCTTTGCACCAGATGATAATGCGCTCTGCATGCAGCCAGAAACCACCACTCAATTCCATTGACCAATTGCTTGCCCGGCGGAGCAGAACTGTTCGTAAGTCATCTAGCTTCCGTTTGCGCAGATTCCTGACCACCCTAGGTTGACCATCAATCTCATCCAACCACAATAAGATCAGCTTAAAACTTTGACGTTGGAGCAGTGCCAACAAACCGTGAGTGGCCGTGCGACTCATATTCCAGGTCATTGACAGGTGTGTCAAGCAGCTTAAATACTGGAACCCGCTAGCGACTGTGTCCAAAGCCCAGTGAGAGGTAAGATCCAGATGCGTAATGCGATGGAATGCGGACGAGTCCGGGAGATACGTGAAGCGTGTTTGAAAAAACAGGGCAGGATCGACTGAGAGGTACCTCAGGTGCGCGAGGTTATTGAGTGCATTAAGTATCACATGGAATTGACAGAGGCTGTTACCTCCCCTGTATAGGGTGAAGTTGATCAGATGAGGGCAGCGGCGGAGGAGTAGTGCGATTGTGCCAGGGGAGACAGACATGCCGACGTGAAGGTAGAGGATGATCTTCGACCTCGTGGTGAGTGAGCGTAAGAGGCTCCGTGCACGAACTTCGGACAAGATGCTTATTTTTCTATAAAGGATGGGCTTGATCCTTTGCAGGACGGATTTCAGCTCCACACAAGATAGCAGTCTGGAGCCCTTACCACGCTTTCACGCGATGAGCCACCTGCATGTAGTTGGCCAGTTCATACGGCTTTCTACTTGCTCTACTTGCTACTAAAAAAATCATTTGCTCCAGCTTGATAGGTAGTTTTGTCCAGCACAGGTTGGAAACGACAACCATAGGCGGTAATGACAGGTAGTGGGTAGTGGAGGGGGTGAAATGGAGGACCTATGGAGTGTAGGAGGGGAGATAATTTATTTCAAGTTCGATCTCCCGAGGTATGTTACTAGGGGACGCAGCCTGATCAGCTTTCCGCAACTGATCTGACCTGATTCGTCAATGTTTTCCAGTTCGTGATGCAATAAAGGCCGCCCGTTCAATCTTACTGGTCATGTTAGAATGGCCGTATGACGCGGACGGCAGTCTCAGCCCCCGTCCAGGTATCTTTCATAATATAACTTGTCTGACGCTAAAATAGCCCCTTCTATCTCTGGATAATAAAAGCAGGTTTTGGTGTGGCCATGGCCAAGCCACGGCGTGGTGTTGTCTGGTAGATTAGTACTGAAGCGCTGTGTTCTAACCTCCGTCCGGGTATCTTTCAGATCTTAGTATAATACGCTTTATGCGAAGACAGCCGCTTCCAAAGAGGAAGGTTGAGTGTGGCCATGGCTAATCCATGACGTGGCGTTGTCCGACAGATTGGCTAGATTATCCCATTCACGCCACCACTTTCGTCACCACAACTTATTATTTCATGGGTTCAGACAGTCGTGTGCGTGTTTGCCTCAGTCTATCATCCCTGTTCAATCTGCCTGAACAATGACTACAAGTCTTTCCTCCCAGAGTGTCGACCCAACAATGTCCAGTGGAACTGTCCCCTCACAGAGTGTCGTTGACCCCGCTCTCTTGATACAACAAATGCAACGTATGATCTCGGTGCATGACGGTATCCTGAAATCCGGGAACCACCAGAGCAAATTGAAGAGTATTTTTAATCATTCTGTGTGCACATTAACTGACGCTTCTTTTGGTAGAGCTCCAAATTTTCGTTATAAAGGTCGTGTCATCCGACGCGTTGTGTCTCTCCACAACACCGTCGATGACATGTTAGCGGAGGCTGACCGACGGGCCCATGTTGCTAGCGCAGGCGTAATGGTAAGCTATACAGACCAGTGAGTGATGTATTGCACTGCTCGTCGGCGTCACTGACAACACTTCCGAGGGAGAACCATTTATACAGGTCCTACAAAGAACTACTACAGTGGATTCCCTCTGTTCGTGACATCCCTCCAACTGACCTGCGTGATGCCCTACAACAGGTGAGAAATCCTTTTCTTTTTGCTTCGTACAAGTGTGACTCAAGAGGATTCAGCTTGGTCAAGGTGCTGATAGCGGCCGCGCTGATGATACCCATAGACTAAAAGTACAGGTCATCAACTGGCTCATGAAGGGCACACCAAGACCCGATCCTCCCCTTGACATGGAAGACAAGATGGGGCGAGGGTTTTATAATGATGCGACTGGACGCCTTTTGTGTCCAGTCGACTATGACTGGAGTGATGCCAAGTACGTAATTGTTGCGATTACTGTGCTGTGACATGTTTCACAGCTGACTATCCTAATGATACAGCCAACAGCAGAAGATACGCGAGTTCCATCCCGCCTACCTCGTCACTGCCTAGTCTTGGCCTGCGTTTCTATATCCTGGTGGCCAGTTTGACCCTAACAACCCTGACAATGGCCTGTTCAAGGGTGAATTGTTAGAGAAGGCGAGTCCTGCATCATGAAGCTTACATTTGTTGATTATCTATTCCAGGCCTTCAAAGCTATTTTTATTTCTCCAAGTGCTGCAGATGCTTTGGAAGATGGGAGCCCCGGGGGATCCTCCTTGACGAGACGTCACCGTGGTGAAAGACGGACACGGAGTCATGTGGCGAAACTGATAGGTATGAAGACGGTTGAACCGCGTGCCATAGCGTATGTAGCTTGCCAGGTAAGTTGATCGCTCAATGTATGATGTCACCTAATCATTGACCCGCCTGGTAGGTTCGCTTTGCCCTGTCCTCCGTCGGTTCGTGGGCAATTGTTGATGGCGTGTTCGACAACCATGAATTCTACGAGGCAATAGTAGAATGGTTCGAAGAAACCAAGACTGAGGAAGATAAAAGCTTAGTTGACGATCTTTTGTTATGGTGGAATAGGTAAGTGTATCCGCCGTTTTGCATTATAACAGGCGCTAATTGGAAAGTGCAGGAAAGTATTTGGGCAGACATTTGCCTTTCAGATTGGGCGAGACCATTCCGCTCAGAGGTCTGTGGCGAAGTCGCTCAAGACACGCCGTATCACTACTGGTGGATCAACTGTCGTATAATTCAATCAATGTAGTATTTATCGGCGAATTATGAATCATTTGGCATCATTCTTATAGTGCCAGGTGGCGACCTTGAGGCATGATGTCATAGGCTAGGCTCATCAGGTGACGGATGATGTCATAGCACGTGACTGGTCATGTGATCGGCCTCATGGAGGTCACGTGACATAATGAACGTGAGGTGAAGGAGAGTGAAGAGAAAGGAGTGTGGGAATAAAGTTAGATGCAAGGGGATTCATAACAGGGTACACAACAGCACACCCATCACTACCACCTTGATGATGCGAGCAGGGGCAAGGGCACCGCAATGGTGCGTTCACCACTCTGGCGACAATGACATGGGTGAGGGCACATAACGTCACACCCACCACCACCACCTCAACAATGTGAGCAGGAGCAAGGGCACTGCAACAGTGTGTCCACCACATCAGTGACGATGACATGGGTGAGGGCATGCAACAGCGCACCCACCATGACGATGATGATGATGTGGGCAAGGGCACCGCGACAGTGCATCCACCACCATGACACGACATGGGTAGGTGTAGAGGTCACTCGAAGACAGACTGTGCACATGGAAGCCAGAGCAGACAGTGGCACT
>JBBPKS010000472.1:0-12546 GCA_038089355.1 Pulveroboletus ridleyi | reverse complement strand
CAATATGCATAGATGCAGACAAACTTCAAAAAAGCTCTGTTTGGTGAAACTCTCCTGCTGAACCTCACACATTTTGCTGACATGATATAAAATGTGTTATTTAGTGCAGTGTTCAGACACTTAGAATATATACATATCAACTTAGATAGTATAGTTTATTACTAAATTACATGTTACATTGCAGGTGGGGTCAATAACTGGCTTGAAAAGGAGGCTATAGTTGAGTCCAGAAGGTTGAAGGACATGGTCAGTAACATACACAGTGATTTCAAGTGTGTGACACAACTGTTTATCCCCCAATTGTATAGTTTTACATTTTCTATCAATATTTGATTATAAGAGGCTGTATTTAGACAGTAGCACATTGTCACACTTCTGTGTTATTTCCACTACCTTTATGGGATCCAAATGGTTCATTTTCTTTTAAATCTATATTCCCCTGCTTATCTGTACTCAGGTAAATGTGTTCAAAGTCATGGTCCCTTTCAGACACATTGCCATTATATAACTCATCCTCTATGTTCTCTGGAAGGATGTTTATTCTAGATATCTACCAAACAATGAAAATCTTGATGTTGTCATTGTTTTTACCAGTACAATGGTCCACTGGGGTTACAAGACCATGGTGATACTCTCATTTACCACAGCAAGTTTAATATTCATAAATATCTTTCCACTTACATTCAGCTCATAAAGTGAATTAACAATCTTCAGGACAGTGAGCTCAAGGGGTACAGGAAGCTAATTGCTGATATTTGCATTTGTGATATATATTACAAAGTAAATAGTTTGGTTATAAATATTAATTTCTAGCTTTTACCCAAGCTCTAAAATAGATGACCAATGATCTGTGGCAATGTCAATATTGCCCTATTGTGTACACTCAGGTAAGTTTATGCAATTTTAAGTTACCATCTCACAGCCTAACTAAATAGGGCACCATTCTGAAGTTGAACAGCTCACTTAATCTACTAATGCACATATTACCTGCCACTCACTTACACTTTGGCTCTATTTGTTCTTGTTCCTGAGCTATTTCAAACTTCTAAAACATTGACTCAATTTTAGATGTCATTGTACATAAACAGTTGTAACCTATATAAGTAACTTGATAATAACTAGAATAAATTTCAAATTGCTTTTTCATCTGGAACACAAGCCTCCCACCATAAATGTTGTCATTATTTTTGACTGGTTATATCCCATGATTGGTTTTACTCTATCATTCTGCCCATGCCAAGTACTTGGCAAAGATCTTGAATTTTAGCAAGGTAGATGATGATGTCTATGACATCAATAGTATGTGGCTTACCAGTTAAGGTTATTACATACATATGTCAAGGCCACCTGGTTGGGAAAATCTGAGAATGTCTCTGTAAGGCTTATTATGCCTTGCAAAGTTCATAGTAGAAAAGAAATATCATCCATTTCTGATTGGAAGTTATGCATAGTGAATTTCTTTTGAAATGATGTCCAGATATACTAGACATCCCCTATATCAGAAGAATTTGGGTTCACACATTGATGTAAACCATGAGACAGATTTTCTGGGTTCTCATTTGAATTGTGTTTGATCTCAGATATGAGGCACTTTAAATTATGCAGAAAGAAAATAAAGGAAAATTAAGACATTGTTAGCAATTATACTTGAAAAAGATGTTGATACTTACATGTACTCTTGCATGCCCCTTGAGCAATGCTTTCTTTATCTCTGCTTCCAACAACTTTCTCTGATTATTAAGCAGATCTGTGTAAGTATTCATATACTTACACTTGAAAAAAAGATGCTTGCCTGGCTTTTTAATTTCATTCCTTGCAGGGGTCTGGGCTTTTTCTCCCAGTTTGGATTATGGTAGCCAAGGAGAGATTGATGAGATAATGATAAGATATAAAAAATGAAGAGTTATATACATTTTTTCTTTTGAGCTCACATTTTAGCTTGATTCTGTCATATATATATGACCATGAATTTTTGCTTTTCTTTCTCTAGCTTTTCCAACAGCTTTAACTTGTCTTCTTTTCCTTTAACTCTTTGTCAAGGATTTTTCAATCTGTTGATACTATCAGATTGGGATATGTGATTGCTTTCAAGGCAAATGCCATCTTTAATAGAAGCCCAGAACTTCTTTTCTTTATTCTCTGTCATTGTCTTGGGAAAGAAGGGGATATACTCTTTTCTCCTTTCTGTCACATAACTTTGATGAAAGATAATTTGATGAGAGCTATGCCTTTCCATGTTTGGGCACTGCTTGAACATTGCACTATGCAGACACATAATGGATAAAGCTCTAAAATCCAGTTATATCCACACAGAAAGGTACAGTTACAGGCTGTAAATCAAACAACAATAGTATACCACAGTACTGCACTATATATATGTATAGTATCTAACTGAAAATAATAAATACATCCTAGTCATATGCACAATTACTTAACCCTTCTGTGAATGTTTTACATTCTGAACAATAGTTAGATTATGGTAGAACAGATTCCTCTTGTGGGCACTTCCAAGATCACCTCACATATCACAAGGCTCTTCTTTGATTATCAGGAAGGCTTCCAGGAAGATCTGCTTAACATTCACATGCTTTCTTGTCAGAGTCATGAGAATTGAGAAGAAGCCCATAGAAATTGCTGATAGTGGGCTTTATGTATATACATATCAACTTAGATAGTATAGTTTATTACTAAATTACATGTTACATTGCAGGTGGGGTCAATAACTGGCTTGAAAAGGAGGCTATAGTTGAGTCCAGAAGGTTGAAGGACATGGTCAGTAACATACACAGTGATTTCAAGTGTGTGACACAACTGTTTATTCCCCAACTGTATAGTTTTACATTCTCCATCAATATTTGATTATAAGAGGCTGCATT
Organism: Pulveroboletus ridleyi; assembly: GCA_038089355.1. NCBI lineage: Eukaryota > Fungi > Basidiomycota > Agaricomycetes > Boletales > Boletaceae > Pulveroboletus > Pulveroboletus ridleyi. The sequence goes on along the minus strand of JBBPKS010000472.1, from coordinate 9,670 downwards.
TATACAGTAGCACATGCTAGAAATATGGCATGGAACCAGATACAATATGACATATCCTATGATATTTCAACTCACAAAACAGAAAACATGCTACCTCATAGATGGCAATCAGTACCTTGATCTGCTTGTGCATTACCTTATAGTAAATAAATGAAAAGGTACCATGTATCAAAATCTTGGTCTAAGATTATAACAAGCAACCTTTGCCCATCCTAAGAAGAGCACCTGGGTGCATGATAGAATGGATTTCATTACTGTCTATTTTACCATGATAATGCTTTCATCTATCTTACCTCCTAGGAAGCTTTAAAGTACCATATAGAAGTTGAAGATACATCATATCAATGACTAGACTTTTAATGTGAGCAGGAACATCTGTCTTAATGGAAGGTACTCCTAATTTTAAATGGGCCCACTCCTATAGGGCTTACCCCTCTCACAATCCTATTTAATCACTCCAACCCTGGATTCCTATTGCCAAAATATGCTTGGAGGATAAAGGTTTCAAGTGACCAGGGGAAGTAGAAAATGTAAAGGGCAACAGGGACCTTGTGCTGGACCCTATCTTAGACTATTTTTCCAAGGCTTTCCCACCCAGTTCTACCCTAACTAATAAATTTCCTGATGTAGTTGTTAATGTATCCCAGAAGCTCTTTAAAATTTTGGCTTTGTGCTATATCCTTTAGCCTTCTGTCATTATCTCTCCTGTTGTATTTTTGATATCTAGTCTAAAAATTTCAATTTCCTAGCAGGACCATGAATGATTCTGTCACTTTACTGCAACAGATATTTACTCTGAACTAAATGCACATTTTGCAAAATAGCAGCAACTGTCTAAACCAAGAGTAATATTATTTCCTATTATTCTATCTACTACTGACTAAAATTTCCCTTATAAAGGTTTTCAAATGTTTATCTGCAAAATCTGTGCTATAAGATGCATGATCTCATTCATTACACCAGTGATACAGTAAGTTGGTACTTTCTTCCTTTTCCTTCTGCCCCATATAGCACATGTTATTTTTAGCTTGGGCAAGGAATAAATAGTGCATGCAATGATAACACCCCCTTGTTAAAGTGGAAGTATTGAAGGCTAAATCTCAAGCATCACAAATAGAAAAGAGCTAAAAGAGCACTCATCAGTCAAAGTGTTTACCCAAGATACAATTGACCAATGTTGGGGATACCAGCAGAGGTGCACCTGCTTATATATTACTGTACTCTATACATGGACCAAGCTATGCATGTAACTAACTACTATGTATGGTAAATCAAAGTCCATGCTCATAAGAAAGTTCTGTGATAAGGGCATATATATTAAAAAGGGTGTAGACCATGAGATGTGATATTATATAACATCATAGCTCTGGACTGTTGATGTGATCTACATGACTGAAGAATGAAAAGTGAGTGTAATATAGAAGACTAAAGAAAGTAAAGAATTAAGATAAAGCCATATATGTATTCATAATACTCTCCAAAACACAATCTTCCCCTCATAAAATGTAATAAGAGTGGGAGAGGGTTCTATAATGACTTGACAGAAAGGTTGCTCTATCTAATTGACTAAAACTGAAATAATGTCATATAAGTTTTTTTTTATGTGCATACTCTGTCAAAGCTAAATAGTTCATTTTTTCAACCATCAGAAGAACATCTGTGAACTGTATCTCAACTTTCTTGTGTTTGCTCAATCATAGCCCACTTTTCTCTATGCTATGTAGCTACTAGTATAACTCCTAGAAACCTTTAGAGGGTCTGTTTAAAGGTGAAATTTTTGACAAGTGCCTTGTAAGTCCTACAATATGATAATATGATTTATTCCTCACTGGTTATATAATACTTTCAAGGCACTCTTTACTTCCATCACTTTTGCAGATAACATGGATAATAAGGTCATTGAGGCCAGCCCTTCCAGAAATGTTACCAAGGTGAACAATGAACTCAGACTTATGTCACTGCTCTCATAGATATAAAAACTGTTTAACCACATACTATCACCTACATATGTAGCTTTTCAGGTTGTTATGAACCATGTGCAACTAACTTTTATCTCTACACTCTTTTCATCACTTTCCTTCATCCTTATGCTCTTTACGTCATGTGACCTTCATGAGGCTGATCACATGACCAGTCACGTGATACGTCCAGACCCTCGATGTCATCTATGACATCATAGCCTCTAGGGTTACATGTTGACAACACCTAGACTACCCTAACTCTTATCTCCATCAGATCTCCACGGCATTCCTGCCACCTCCTAGATCTCCCGATCCGATCTAATCTCCTCCCATGTATCACATCTTATTTATCTAGATCTCCATCTCCACAGATCTCAGATCCAGATCTCAGGGTTTGCCTCACGACAGCCTTATGCATCTCGTCTCCGTCCACACTTCCATTCTCTACCCATGGTCATTACCATCTTACCATATGTAGCATAGCCTTATCTATTATTACCATGTATAGTAGTGTACTGCTTGGTCTGTGCGCAGGCCTTGCCAATATATAAGGCAGCAGTCCCAGCTGGCTAAACCCCAGCTTTGACCACTTGTCTAGTTCACCCTTCGTAGGCCCCTGGGACTTGGGTTAAAACCTCATCTGCTAAGGATTCTCCTCCGATCAGCTATGCTGGCACTTGTAGCTCCCCTGCCAGGGTTACAGCATTCCATTCTCTGCCAGCTAGCCTCGTTATTGGCTGATAGGTTTGATTGTTTCTTCTGGCTGAAGGGTCTTCCCGTCCCCTTCGATGGCTGCTTGACGCAGTCATAACACAGGTGCATCATCAAATTAACATTGGGTAACTAACCATTTCCCATTTTGACCCCTTTCTAGCTTTAATTTGCCCTGTCCACTTGTGAATTATGGGCAATTATTAATGATACTCTCAATATGCATAAGTTCTACAATATATATAATATCAGATTGATTCAAGAGACCAAGTAAAAGAAGAACTAAATATTCATTGATAATCTTTTTTTATAGTAGATGTCATATCTGTTCCAACCCCTATCACCTCTGTTAACTCCAATTCCATAACCCCTAGTCCAATACTCCTTATCTAACTTCATATCACCTTCTCATGGACCTCTCCCTTTTCTCTTGGACTTCTATTATTTCCTTATATAGTAATTTCCTTATATAGTAATCCCTTTATACCCTTGACCCTTCATTCTTAGTTATAACTCTTAATCCATATCTATAGACCCTTTTCTACACCATATGCTCTCTCTTTATACATATTCTATTCTTTAGTACAAATATTGAGTTAGTCTCCTCCCCTCTCTGGTCCAACTTTCTCTCTTTGCTCCTCCCCCACTCACCTCCAAAATACAAGGACCAAGCCTAGGCAAGGGCATAACACATACATACATAAGTCCTGCACCAAGTCCTTCTAGATACCCCCTTTTCTGTTTCAAAGACTTCATTTGTTCTTCACTATAATCTCCATCCTTACTTACCCCCAAACCTCCAATCAGACTTGAGTCCAGAGGACCTAGACTTGACAGTGGAATAGGTTAGAGCAGGACTGTTATGGTTGTGTCAAGCAACCATTAGAAGAGAATGGAACAACCCTTTGGCCAGAAGAAATTACACCTAACAGCAGATGATGGCACTACCCAGCAAGGAGTGAATACCCATAATCCAAGGCAGGGAGCTACAAGTGCCAGTAGCCCATCAAGAGAGTACCCATAGCAGCTGAGGTTTTAACCTAAGATCCAGGGGCTCAAGATGGGGGAAAGGACAAGTGGTCAAAGCTAAGGTTTAGCCAGCTGGGACCACTGCCTTATATATTGCTATGGCCTATGCACAGACCAAGCTGTACACTACTATATATGGTAAGTACTATGCTACATATGGTTAGTCCAGGGAAGACAGTAATGACCATGGGTAAGGAATGGAAGGTGTAGATGGAGATGAAGAAGGCAAAGCTGCCATGAGGTGAACCCTGAGATCAGGATCTAAGATCCACAGAGATGAAATCTAGATAAATAAAATGTGATATAAAGGAGGAGATTAGATCAGGAGATCTATGAGATGGCATGGGAATGCCATGGAGATTTAATGGAAATAAGGGTTAAAGTATGTAGTCTAGTACATGTAACCCATGAGGCATGATGTCATAGATGATGTCAGGGTCTGGATGCATCATGTGACTGGTCATGTGATCAGCCTTGTGAAAGTCAGCTGACTTAAGGAGTGTGAGAAGGTAAGGAAAGTGTGAAAAAAGTGTGAAGATAAAAGTTAGTTGCATATAGTTCATAACAAGGACCATATCACCAATAAATTTGTGATGTGATCATTAAAAAAGTAGTGCATCTTTATGAATGGATAACATCACACCTTTATATATCTCTCAATTAAATACTATTTTGAAATTTGAGTCTTATTGCATATACCAGTTGCTGGAATTTATTTTCACAAGAATATCAGAAATTAGCCTTTCTATAATCACTTAATGAATATGCAGGCAATCAACTATTGAATTATTTGCATATTTTCTCCTGCTCTGTCAATTTGATAGACATATGAAGGTGATAGCACTGTGACAGTCAGAACATGGATGAACAAAATATATTATCCATTAGATAGACATTGTTCTAAGCAAGACTGAATTCTACAACTGGCCAGATGCCAACTAATAGACAAATCTTCTCTAACTGGACCTACTACTTTAATGGCTGATACTACTTATTAAAATTAGGTTTCCAGAAGATAACTCTGGAACTCCAGAGTTTGAACAGGACTTGGCTTTACCTTGTGTGATGTACCCTTGTTAAAAATCTGGTGATATGGAATTGTTAGATGTGATGTGGGTTAAATTGATTGATCTTATTGCAAGCAACAAAGATTGAGGGCAGATCAGAGGAGATCCAAGGGCTCAAGAGGGTCAGAGTGGTCAAATACCAGAGTCTAAAGTGATTGAGTGTCAAACTCAGAGGGCAAGTTCAGAGAATTTAAGTCAATACTTGAACTTAGGGAATTAGAGTTAAATGTTAGACCCAGAAGTGAGTTTGTGTTACAAACCATTTTCAGCCCCTCTCTTTTCTTTGTCATGTGACCCATCACATGACCAGGTCCAGACCATGACATCATATGACATCACGTCTCATGGCTGGCATGCCCTTTTAATCTCTGTCAACCCTGGTGAGAATCTGTCAAGTCCGGTTCCTCCAGACTCAAGTCCGAACGGAGTTCCGAAGGTTAATATACAAAGTTCGTAGGGGGAACGAACGGAGTTTGGAGCGACAAGGGGGTACCTAGGAGGACGTTGGCGCAGGACTTATGTGTCGCGCCCTTGCCTAGACTCTGTCCTCGTATTTCATAGGAGGAAGGGAGAGAGAAGAGAGGGAGAAAGGAGTCGGATGAGAGACGGGAGGTGACTGGTTTGATATTCGTACTAAGGTACAGAAGCGGAGTACAGGAAGCTTATATACTCAAGTCCGGTCCGGAGTTCAGACAGAGGAATGGAGGATCGTATGGTAAGGTACGTCGGGTAAGAGGGAAGCATATGGAGACGGGAGACATACGTAGTGAAAGCATATGGTGTGGTGAAGGGTCTAAGGGGTGATACTAAGGGTCGTAACTAAAGAATGGAGGGACGAAGGTATAAAGGGAATACTAAATAAGGAAGGCGAGGAAGTCCGATACTCGGAGAACGGAGTCCGGTATGAAGAAACGAAGTCCGGACTACGGAGGACGGAGAAGAGTAAAGGTCCGGAGATCGGAGCGGATATGACAGAATCTTCTCATAACTATGTACAGTAGTCTATTCTTGTATAGTAGTTTATCCCATGAACCCTATGGTCTGTGCACACTGCTCCATGGTATATAAACCCAGGTGTCTCAGCTGGCATCCCCAGCTTTGACCACCTGTTGTCCTCTGGATAATAGTGTGAGCTTGAGCCCACCTTCCATCCTACTCCTTGCCAGGCTTGTAGTAGTCTGTAAAGCCAAGGCCAGTGGCACTGGGTCGACCCTGATCCATAACACTTGGTCAAAGCTATCTACACTGCCCTTGGAAGAACATGCTGTCTTGTTGGCGAAGATATTGAGATCAGGTGAAGCATTTATCCCTATCAGAAAACCAGATCAAGAAAGGAACAAAGTCCATTGATAATGGCTGCTGGGCCCAGGCATAAGGGACACAGCATATTGTTTCCATGTGACAGAACAGGGCATACCACCCGAATAGGTTGCATACATGGTCATCCACCATATTAAATAAAAATAAAGTTGCTTCTTGCCCAAAGTGCACTAGGGTGGTACCTCTGTTGTTTAAGGTACCCAGGTTCATGGAATACCTGTGATATCTGTTATCAGTGCATGATACATATACAACACTCCTTGTTATCAAGGCTTTACCCCCTTGACGGAACCCACACCATCCAAAGCAAATTGTTGAAGAAGACCAAATGTAACTGAACCCCTCCCCCAATCCTAACCCTGACAATCACCCATGCAAGCATCCCCAGACATTGGTTGAAAGATACTGGCAAGTAAGGACTGTAAGATTCCAAAATTTCATTCTATGAAGACTCACTACCTGGTTCTCTGGAATAGGCACCTTCACAACTCCAAAAGTCACCCTCTTTTGAGGGGCTGCTTGAATCACTCCCCCAAATCAAAGAGAGGCTGTACTGCCTCAAATTTAAAAACCACCAACCTCAGTCTCCCCCTGCTGAAGAGATGTTGTCATCATTAACCCTAAGCAATGATGAACTAAAAGCACTGCTCACAGCCCTTCTTAAGGAAAAGGAGGACAGCCCCTCTGCCATCACAAAGAAATTTGCCAATCCCAGCAAGTGAGATGGCAACTGTGACAAATTCCAGGTGTGGATCACCCAAATCAAAGTCTGGGTCTTGCTCCAAAACTGGGGCTCAGACAAACTTCAGACCATAGTGGTCCTATTGCAAATGGAGGGCAATGCAGCCTCCTATGCGAGATTAAAGCTTGAAGAATACTGTGACTCAGAGCTCAAGGATGCAACCTCAACCATGGGACAAAAATTGGGCTACCCCTGTGGAGATGAAGCATGGCCCAAATGGAAGGTCCTCCAAAAAGAAATAAGGGATCACTTCCAAACAGACATGCTGGCGCACGAATCCCTGCAGAAGCTCAACCAGCTGAAGCAGCAAGGTCGCCCTGTCGATGAGTTCCTCCAAACCTTCGAGGTACTCTTTAAGGAAGCTGAGATTGACAATGGCTATGGCATTGAAATCCTAAAGCAGGCAGTGGATGCCCACATTTATATGCAGGTCCATCTACACATGTTTGTAAAAGATGACATTTTTGAGTTGATCGATGCCTACAGGAAGGTGGGCCAATCCTTTGAGTCCACAGAGATTGAATGCAGGTTCCAACCAAGGCATTTCAGCAGAACACAACAATACAATCCACCCAAGGGATCACTGCCTAACCAGTGATATACACAATATGGGATGCAATCTGGAAGGGGAGCTCCCATGAAAATTGAGGCAGTGCAGGGGCCCCCAGATACTCTCACATGCTTTAACTGTGATAAACCAGGCCACATTCAATGGGACTGCCAGCTCCCAAAGAAGTGAGCACCAGTTCAAAATATGTGCCAAGTTTGGGTACCTGACAAAGATGGGTACTACACCAAGATGTGGGTGGTCATCTCTGAAACCCCACCTGAAACAAAGGCCCATGTGGCAACGTCCTCCTGACAGGACTGTATGTTGGACAAAGCTTGTGCCTATTGGGCCAATGTCTTCAAAACTGAAGCAAGGACAAAAGTGTCTGAAGCTTTAAAAGGAAGCAGCTAGTCAATGGTAAGGTGTCACCTAGCAAGCTGAATAAAAGAAAAGAAAAAAGATTAAAACTAGAAAACATCAAAAAAATAGTTACCACACATTTGGACCTCTTAGCTAGGGATGATAGTAACATTTTTGTATGATCTGGTTTTGAGCTGATAGATTCAGCATCATGTACATCACCAGTAGTGAGTCCCCTGGAAACTCTCCATTGTGCCAATACGAGAGTGATAGGCATAGATGACTTGTTGACCATGCTCAAGGAAGAAATCCCCATAGCTGGCACTGAGCCTGTAGCTGAACTCTTGAAGTGCACTGAGGAGGACTTCCTGATATATACAATCAGCTAGGTGCTAAATAAATTAATAGGTGATCAACCATCTGTAGGGGGGTCTTTTCAGAGCTCAGTGCCAGATGATAAACATAGTGTGCTTAATTCCCTTTTTAAGAATAACTGTGCTGACCTTAACCTTATAAAATCCCTACACAAGAAATGATCAGTGGAGGAGAATTCATGGTGGACATAGCCGTCCTCTTCTCCACAGGTAACAAATAAAAAGATGATAATATTAAAGCACTGATTAATAGTGGTGCTGTCAACACCTTCATCAACTGCAAATGGTGCACCAAAAACAAAGTTAACTTAATTCTCTTGTATAACAAATCCAGGTCTTTAATGCTGACAGTATTCCAGGCAAGGCTGGAAAAGTGACCTATCAGGTTGAACTCATGGCGGTGTTACAGGACCACCACAAAAAAATCAATGCTTTTGTTGTCGAGCTGGGCTTGAATCAAATGATTATCGGCTATAACTGGCTCGTGCACCACAACTCCACCATTGACTGGGTCAAAAAGGAGATTGACTTCACCTGCTGCACAGAAGATTGTGACAATTACAAATGAAAGCACAATGGATACTTCCACCTCCATACAATAGAAGCTGGAATAGCAGAAAAGGTCCTGGCGATCTACCATGATTTTCTTGACATTTTTTCAGAATAGGAATCCAACTGCATGCCCTTATGGAAACACTGGGATCATGCCATCAATCTCAAGCCCAACTTCATTCCAAGGAAGGGGAGAGTTATCCCACTATCCAACACAGAGTTGGAAGAAGTATGGACTTTTATTGACAAGGAAGTCAAGAAGGGCTATCTAAGACCAAGCAAGTCTCCTCAAACATCCCCCATATTCTTCATTCCTAAAAAACAGCTGGTCATGGACTACTGTTATTTAAATGAAGGAACCATTAGGAATACGTATCCTTTACCACTCATTTCACAGCTCATTGATCACCTCAAGGGTGCGGACATGTTCACAGCAATGGACCTTCACTAGGGATATAACAATGTTCGCATCAAAGAGGGTGATGAATGGAAAGCAGTGTTTATAACACCTATTGGAGCTTACGAGCCAACAGTCATGTACTTTGGACTTACTAGCTTGCCTCCTACTTTCTAGAACATGATGAACAACATTTTCTCTGACCAATATGCCTTCCTCATTATTTATATGGATGATATGATGATCTTTACTAAAGGGAAAACCAAGGAAGAACACAAAGCACTGGTCTGCGAAGTACTCCAATGATTGCAAGAAAATGACCTGTACATCAAACCAGAAAAATGTGCTTTCTCAAAAGACAAAGTGAAATTCCTTGGGATGGAGGTCTCCAAGCATGGCATGGAGATGCAGTCAAAGAAAACCCAAGAAATAGCTGACTGGCCCAAACTGACCCACTTGAAGCAGGTCCAGGCATTCCTAGGTTTGTGTAATTATTATTGAAAGTTCATTGATTAGTTTGCCAAAATAGCATGACACCTGAATGATCTAACCAAAAAAGATACCCCCTTCCAGTGGGGTGAAATAGAACATGTGGCCTTTCTCACAC
>JBBPKS010000471.1:0-12555 GCA_038089355.1 Pulveroboletus ridleyi | reverse complement strand
TAATGTACCTTACCATATGTTCCTTCATTCTTCCGTCTGAACTCCAATCGGACTTTCATATATAAACCCTCTGTACTCCATCTCTGTACCTCAGTACGATATCACACTAGTCTCCTCCTGATCCTTATTCAGCCTTTCTCTCACTCTTTCTCTCACCCTTCTCCTCTCTTACGAAATATGAGGACCAAACCTTAGCAAGGGCATGACACATAAGTCCTGTGCCAATGTTCTCCTAGGTATCCTGTCTCCATCCCATTTCCCATTTGTCCTCCAACGAACTTCGTACTTACCTTCAGAACTCCAACCAGACTTGAGTCCAGAGGATCCAGACTTAACACCAGTTACCTGTAGTGAGCTTAGTAGCTAGTCACTAAGATAAAACTAAGGTATTCTAAGTGCAATGTAGGGATGATTACATAAGCACTAAGTCTACTGCCACATCCCGGATTGGGAAATTACAACACCTGAGCCTGCTCATCCTGGCACAGGTGCACCTTGCAGTACATAAAGGGTGAGAGCCTGATAAGATAAGTGAAACCATTCATTTGCAAAGAATAGTGCCTCATATCATTGATAAAAGCACTTAGTGAGAAGGGAGTACTTGAGGGCGCTCCGCCCATCCTTGAAGTATATAATGATTTTGTGCATGAGCTCAGGAGAGAAGTTGGCAGGGGCTTGGAGACACATTGCAGCAACACAAGAGACTACCATCCCTGATGCATCTACTTGTACCAACAGCAGGCCCCATAACAGGTATGCCTTACTTATTTTTCTCTCTGTTTTTTTTTTAAATTTTCATTGCAGGTGATCATGCCAATGTTATCTGTTGGTTAGCATCTATGTAGGCCCATGCTATTATTCTTTGACTTCCATTCAGACCATGGTCACTAGATCAGATGATGAATAGAATTTGTCTGCAATGATGCAAACCATTGCTTGGCATTCATCAACACATATGTGAGTATACCTTAGAGGTTTGTGTTGGACTGCAACTTGTGAACCAGGTGCTGATGGCATTCATAATTCAGATGTGATTGGCCATGGACCTGTTGCTCATCTCATAAACAACGGAACTTGAGGTTCGGAAGGATCTTTGTTTGCATTCAACACTAACTCGCAGATCCTTCAGGGTGGGATTGGAACTGTCCCCAATTGGTATGGTATGTCAATTTCCATTCCTTGCAATTTTTCATTTGGCCTGATTACCCCAGTAGGATACTGCACCACTGTTGCTCTCCTCTTTTCTCCACTATTATCACCCACCCACCTTCCTCTCATTCAAGTTCCTGTGTGGGACTCTACAGCTTTAATGTGGCTGGCTACCTTGTTGAGCCAGCTTTCTGTCTGGCATGACAAGACTGAGGCATCTGTTGCCCTCTTGGCACTGCAACAGCAACCTGCTTTGGAGGATGCTACTTCATCAAGTCAGCTTCCTGTGCAGCGCTGTGGAGCTAAGGCATCTGTTGCCCTCCCAGCATTGCAATGACAGCTTGCTTACTTAAAAACTCAGGTCCACACCCTTCAAGGATTGAAAACCCAGACACAGACAGGACATGGAGGGTGAGTCTTTCAATTACAATGAGCTGAGCTGCAACCACATCCCTGAGATTCTTCCATAGAGCACCAAACTGGCTATGTGGAAGATCCTTGAGGAGGCTCATTGTGCTCTTTGATAACATATCAGACCTACTCAATAAGTGTGACCAACAAGGCTGCAATGTTGCTGACAATGTTACAGAACACAAGTATGTAAATCCATAATCAACCTCTCTCTCACAGTGATCCATGTTTCATAGGCAAGTTGAACCCAGTGATGCAGAATGGAAGGAGTAAGTGGTCACATTGAATATTATCTCCCACACTGACCCCCAGCTGGAAGGCAGGATTGACTCTATAGAGGCTATATCCAACTTCTGAAATGGGTCCCCCAGCTCACGGAATAGATTGGTGAAACTGACGAGTTAGAACAGATTCATGTAGCAGTTCGGGAGGTAGGTATCTGATCACTGAGGCTATGTTATCTAATTTGGGCATTTCAGCTAACTGAAGGAGTGGATGGAGCTCATGCCAATGACTCAAATCAGCTAAACCACTATTATAACATGGGTAGCATGTCCAACCTCTCCCAATCCACACCTATACCCCTATGACAAGTCTACCCAAGGGTTTCATAATGATGCTACTGCATGACTAATATGCCCAGTTGAGTATGACTGGGATGATCTTGAGTGGGTGCATACTCTCATGTCACTTAGTGATTACACATGTCAGTTGATCAGGACCTGACAGAAAATTTAGGAATGGCACCCAGACTTCCTTGTCACTGCTCAGTTCTGGCCTCACTTTCTATATGAAGGGTGTTGCTATGATCCATCAGACCCTATCAAAGGCCTATTCAAGGGTGAAATTCTTGTCAAGGTTATTCAGTTTTTGAGAGATATGATTGCAAAGGATCATAGTCACTGATGCATCTTTTTAGGCATTCAAGTTAATCTTTACATCCCCAAGCTCCACTGAATCATGTGAAAATGAGTTGGAAGGCATCAGGAGCAAATATTGCCATGAAGAAAGATGCACATGAGTACATGTGGCACAGTTGCTTGGGATGAAGCAAGTCACCCCTCGCACCATAGCTTACATAGCCATACAGGTTGTTAGAGATGACAACTCCGATCTTCTCCAGACCCTTCTATCAAACTCCAAGGTTTCTTAATGAAATTCTGGACAAACTCCTATAACTCCTATATAGGGTTACTGATGTCCTATAGAAGCAGTCAGAGATGAATAGGAGGGCTGGACTTGTGTCCAATGGCATATCAGTATGCATTTCTTATGTTATCCCTTTACCCTATCTTTGCTTCACTCTCATTTTATAACTTTGTGCCGTTTTCTCTGCCCTTTCACTATTCCCTTATGGAGATCACTTGTTTTGCTTCAGAGTTGATCGGACTTCACGCTTGCATCTTCGCCTACCTTATATATATATTCCCTTTCACTCCTGGGCTCTCCTCAGTTGTTTCTGCTACTCCTTGGGCAGTAGCTGAGTGGGCAATCACTGCCATTTTACTTAGATTTTTCACAGGTTATGAGCCCTGCTAGTGCACTCTAGCAATCCAGACACCTGTCAAACAACTCACATTAGCTCTTGCTACCTCTGTGGATTTTTTCCCGCACCCTCCAGCCTGCTCTGGATTGCTTCCACAACCCTACCTCTAGGGTCTACACTTCTTGCTAAATCACTTAGTCAGCACCATGTCAGAATCAACAACATCTGATATCGTAAGCTGCCCAATCCTAACAGGACCTTTAAACTTCCAAATATGGAAGCTCCGAATCATAGCAAAACTCCATCAGGAGAAAGTCCTAGGTGTCACCCTTGGCACTGATAGATCTCTGACCCTCCCACATATCTCTGACACCTTCCTCCAAGGAGATCTGAAAATGGATAGAATGAGATGAAAAGGCACACAGAATAATCCAGGACCACATCTCTGATGCACTCCTACTTAAGATGCAAGCACAAACTATTGCCAAGACACTCTTTGATGCCCTCCTAAATCTCCACGAAGCATCCAACCTCACCTCCATTTTTTACTCATACCGCCAACTTTTTAACTCCTTCTGGGATGGCACCTCCTCTGTCTCCGACCACATCGCCTCCATCCAGACATTGGAGACCCAACTAGCCAGAATGAAGTTTGGAGTTGATGTCATATCTGTTCCGAACCCCAATCTCTGAACTCCTCACCCCTCTCCATTACTTCACAACCTGAACTTCATTTCTTCCTCTTGGACTTCTATAGTTACCATATTTAGTATTCCCCTTGTCCTTCCTCGACCCTTCATTCTTCTCTTGCCCCTTCATTCACCTTAGACCCTTTGCCACACCATATGCCTCCCCTTATGTATGTATAAACCTCCTGTGTTCCACTTCTGTACCTCAGTATGAATATTGAACTAGTCACCTCCTGTCTCTTGTCTGACTCCCTTCTCTCCTACTCTCTACTTCCCTCCTATGAAATATGAGGACAGAGCCTAGGCAAGGGTGTGACACATAAGTCCTGCGCCAATGTCCTCCTAGGTACCCCCTTACTGCTCCGAACTCCATTCATCCCTGCACAAACTTCATATACTAACTCTTGGACCTCTGATTGGACTTGAGCCCAGAGGACCTGGACTTGACATTCTCCATCTCCACATACTCTCCTTTTACCCAACGTACTTTACCATATGTTTCTCCATTCTTTCATCCGAACTCCAATTGGACTTTCATATATAAACCCTCTGTACTCTGCCTTTATACCTCAGTATAAATATCACACTAGTCTCCTCCTGACCCTTGTTCAGTCTCTCTCTCTCTCTCTTTCTCTTGCCCTTCTCCTCTCCTATGAAATATGAGGACCAAGCCTCAGCAAGGGTGTGACATAAGTCCTGCACCAATGTCCTCCTAGGTATCCTGTCTCCATCCCATTTCCCATTCATCCTCTGACAAACTTTGTACTTACCTTCAGAACTCCAACTGGACTTGAGTCTGGAGGACCCAGACTTAACAGTTGACTTGAAAGTCCTTGCCTTCATTCTTCTTAACTCCCTTCTGAAAACTTCAGAGTGGAGCTTCTTTACCTCCTCTGTCATCAACAGAATGGAGGAGAGCAAGCTCATTTTCAATACTGTCAAGACAAGAGTCATCTCTGAAGAAGCCTGCCTGAACCCTTCAAAGTCCTCCAAGACAGTGCATAAAGCCTCCGACAAAAGGAGCAATTGCCAGAGTGGTTCCCCACATTGGTGCAATCACCACTAACACTCTGGACACAACTCCGACGATTGCTGGGTGTATCAGAAGTGGGTAAAGGAACTTTGTAAAGGAGGAAGGAAAAAGGGAAAGTGTTATGTGGATGCAAGAACACCAAAGCCGAGCAACTGAAGGCTTGCCATAAAGCCTCACAGAGAGAAATGAGAGCAGAGGAGAACACTTATTGTCCAAGGTTTTAACCCAAGGAACAAGTGGCCAAAGCTGGGGATACCAGCTGAGGACACACCCTTTATATATTGCAGGAAATGGCACACAGACCAAGCAGTGCTACAAATAAGGTGTGATCATATGCTATCTATGGTAAGTAGTATCTCACAGGTGTGGAAGAGTTCTGTGATGAGGAAGCGTAGCAATGGTAATTTAAAAGAGTGAGATGACCACATGTTATGACATCATGTGATGTCATGGTCTAGGCCATGTCATGTGATCTGGTCATGTGACTAGGGAATGAGTGAAGAGAAAATGAAAAATAATTAGGTTAGCATATACAGTATAACAGAAAGGAGAAGGCAAACACATCAGAGGACCCCCTAGAGCAAAACTCCAGAGCTTCAGAATAGGCAAATGTAGCTAAAGTGTCCATATCCAAATCCCTAATCAACTGCATTCAGGCCTACCTGTCATCTGAACTGACCAAGTCTGAAACAGTGTTAGAACCAAGGTCTCCAGGAGGTAACTCCAGAACTCTGGAGTTCGGGCAGGACTTGGCTTCACCGTATATGATGCGCCCTTGTCACAACTCCGGGGGTGTCCTGTAATTTTGGAATAGGCAGAAGAAGTCGGATTGACCTTGTTACAAGCAACGAAGGCCTAGGATGGTTCAGAAGAGAGTCTTAGAGACTCAAGGGGGTCAGAGTGAGCTTGGGAGACTGTCCAAGTCGATATTCAAACTGGAGTATCTACTACAAGTGCGGGAACTTTATATATAAGAGTAGAACTTAGATCTTACTAATAGTCCAGAGTGTGGATGCTAAGTGTACCGGAGCTGTGCTCCTAAGTGGGCATAGGGATAGAGGGTGAACTGGAATGAAGCTAGTGGCTATGTACTGTAAGCGAAGAATGAAACATGGCACTAAGAACAAGGAATACTAAATAGAGAGGGTCTGGGGTGTCAGGGATGTGGACTTATCGAGAACGTACCGGAGGTCGTAGGAAGAAAGTCTGGAGTTGGATCCAGAGTTCTGGATTGATGGATATGACAGTATCCCCCTTCTAGGCCTGAACCCATGAAGGCCATTAGTGTGAGGCAATCTGAAAACAGAAGAGCGGAGTCCGGATGGAGCTTGAACGACTCCATAAAGCTACATGCCTGACTGTTCGCGACCCTAAACCACTACCACCATGATCAAGGAATATCCCAATGTCCATGACTGGACAGATGAGCAACTTGTCAAGGTCAGCAGAGACAGAGATGACCTGATGGTTGCCAAGTTCACTGAGCAATGCCACCAGATGCAGGAGAAGAGGCTGGCCAAGGAATGCCTTCACCAGGAGGCCAAGAGGGAGGAGCATTGGAAGCGTGAGGAGGAGATGCGGTGGACTGCGGAGGCAAAGCGCCAGGAGGAGGAGGAGGCGTGTAAATGGGTGAGTGGTGAGGGACTGTAATGCTCGTGACTGATTCTAAGGCAGGCCCAGGACATAGAGTCCACACAGGGTTCCGGGACAGGCAAGGGGCACACATGTTTGCAGTGTGCAACACATGGTCTTGAGTGTGTGCCTGGACCTGGCAAGGCCACCTTGTGCTCAGAGTGTTGGACTGCCCGGGTTCATTGTGACCGAGGTGGAGACAGGAGGCTGGAGTGTCGGAGGAAGCGCGTGAAGAGCGAGGCAGAGTTGCCTCGTAAGAAGGTGTGTGCGGAGGTGCCAGAGGCGAGGACCTCGAAGGAGTCAGAGACAAGCAAGTGGAGTGTGGAGGTGGAGAGGATGGGGAGGGAGCTCGGGGGGCAGATGCGTCGCATTGTCCATCACCTCAACCGGCAGAACTACCTGCTGGAGAGGTTGGTGGAATTGAAGACGCAGGAGGTGTATGGAGGGGGTTCAGAGGTGGAGTTGGAGGTGGAGTTGGAGGATGTGGTTTTAGCAGAGGAGGAGCTGGAGGGGTTGACTGTAGAGATGAAGGAGGTGGAGAGGCGTGAGAGGGAAGTGGAGGTGGAATTGGAGGTAGACACAGAGGTGTAGATTAGTACCTTGGAAAATTGGAGGAGTTGCTTGTCAAGCCATGTGAGGTCCAGGTCGGTCCGGATACCGGAAGTGGAATTCTGAGACAAGTTTGGAAGTGTGATCGAGCTCTGTGGCTGGTAACCATGAAGTTTCTTCATTGGTTTCTTCGTATCCAGACCAATGTACCAGATACAACAGCTTGCAATTCTTCCTTCGTCTATCCAACTTGGTGTCAAGGATCTCCAATATCTCGTATTCCGGGTCACCATCTACTTTGACCAGAGGTGGTAGGGATTGAATGGGGTTCGGAATCGTGTTTGGAATGGAGGGTTCCAATTGGGAGACATGAAAGACTGGGTGAACGGACTTCATTGAATCTGGGAGGCAGAGGGTGAAAGAATGGCTTCCTGCTTTGGTGATGATGTCATACAGCCCTAGGTTCTTTTCGGATAACTTCTTAGAGGGTCATGTGGAGCGGAAGTATTTCGCTTTGATGAAGACCGGGTCACCAACCTTGAAGTCTGGTGCTGGAATTCACTTGGCATCTGCCAGGCCTTGGTATTGTTTTTGGGCATGAGCCATTTCTTCCTGGAGGAAGGCATGGAAAGAATCGAGGTTGACAGAGTACTCACAGGCTCATGTGGAGGTTAGGTCATGCTCAGGGTGAACCATGATATTCGGGTGGTAGCCCTTGTTAGCAAAGAATGGGAAGATTCCGGTGGTAGCACTTGGAGAATTGTTGTATGCAAACTCCACGAGGGGCAGGAGTTCGGACCAGTTGTCCTGTTGGTAGTTACAATAAATCCAGAGGTACTGTTCCAGGGTCTGGTTCATCCGTTCAGTTTGTCTGTCGCCTTCCAGGTGGTATCCAGAGGTGAAGTGGAGGCAGATATCGAGGGCTTTGCCGAGTGAGTGGAAAAAGTGAGATACGAATTCAGATCCTCAATCGGAGGTAACATGGGAGGGGACTCCATGCTTGGAGAAGACATGGAGGAGGAACAGTTGGGCCAATTCCAGGGATGTAATGGTGTTATGCGTCAGGATGAAAATGCATTGCTTGGAGAGGTGATCCGCGATGATGAGGATGGCTGTGAATCTGGAGGAGGGCAGGAGCTGTTCGATGAAATCCATGGAGATGGAGTTCCATGGTCTTTCCAGGACCAGGAGCTGCTTGAGCAGTCCATAGGGGCGATGTCTGGGAACCTTCGCGCATGCACAGGTGGTACAGGAGGAGATGTACTCCTTGACGAATGTCCTGATGCCAGGCCATGTATATTCGTGGCGGATCAGTTCCAGGGTGCAGTTCTGGCCAAAGTGTCCAGAGAGCAGATGGTCATGCTTGTACCAGAGGACTCGGAGACGGAGGTCTGCGGAGTCTGGAACATATATCCAGTTATCTAGATGGAGGAATCTGTCAGAGTCAACTGACCATCAAGAGTCAGGTTCAGAGGTGGACATGTGAATGGTGGCCAGAGGGTCAGCTGGGAGGGCAGATAGGATGTCGCTGTGGATGGAGTCAACGTCGAGGAGGGTGCTAGCCTGGAGGACGGGGGCCATGAGGTAGGTTGCCCAAAGGGATGCAGTGAGCTGTTCCTGGGTAAAGATGGGGCAGAAGTTGTGCAGATTGATGTGAGCATAGTCCTTATCCCCCTCTTTGGGGTAGACATCCCAGCGTCTAGTAAGGGAGTCGGGTTTCGCACCAAGGTATCCAGGGCGGAAATGCACCACCATGTTGAACTGGGAGAGGAACTCCAACCAGCGGGCTTGCCGGCAGGTCAGGAGCTTTGTGGTGGCGAAGTACTCAAGGTTCTTGTGGTTGGTGACGATGTCGACCAGAGTGCCAGATCCTTCAAGGTAATGTCTCCAAGTCCAGAAGGACTCGAAGATCACCAGGAGTTCCTTATCGTGGGTGTCATAGTTGAGCTCTGGAGCGGACAGCATCCGAGAGTAGAAGGCAACAGGCTGGATCTCCTTGTCTGGACAACAGATGGAGAGGATACCAGCGATGGCATAGTCGAAGGCGTCAGTTTCTACTATGAGTGGAGCATCCGGAGTCCAATGGGCAAGGATAGAAGCGGAGGTGAAGGCATTCTTGAGGGACTGAAAAGCGGCAAGGCACAAGTCGTCAAAGAGCCACGGGGTGCCCTTACAAGTAAGGTGGGTGAGGGGCATGACGATGTTGGAATAGTTAGCGATGAATTGTCGATAGAAGTTTGCGAAACTGAGGAAGGATTGGATGTTCCAGACCTTCCGAGGTGCTAGCCAATCCCGGATAGCTGTGACTTTGTCTTTGGACATTGTCAGGCTGGAGGGAGAAAGCTGGTAGCCAAGGTACTCAGTGGAGTCGGTATTTCATTCGCACTTCTCAGGTTTTGCATAGAGGTCGTGTTTGTGGAGTCTCCAGAGAACTTCTTGGACATGCTTCTTGTGGGAGGCGTTATCTTTGGAGAAGATGAGGATATCGTCCAGGTAGACTATCACACAAACATCAAGGAGATCCGTGAAGATCGAGTTTACAAACTGCTGGAATGCTGCAGGGGCATTTGTCAGACCGAATGGCATGACGAGCCATTCAAATGATCTGTAGTGCGTCCGGAACGAGGTCTTCCATTCGTCACCCTTGGTAATGCGGACCAGATGGTACACATGCCAGAGGTCGATCTTGGTGTAGACCTTGGTGCAGCTTGGAGCATCAAGGAGGTCGGAGATGCAGAGAAGTGGGTAGCAATCTTTCTTCATGATCTTGTTGAGTCCTCGGAAGTTGATGCAGAGGCAGAGGGAACCGTCCTTCTTGCGGACAAAAAGGACCAAAGCAGCGTGGGCAGAAAAGGATGGGCAGATAAACCCATTTTTGAGGTGTTTGTCGAGGAATGTCCGAAGAGCCTCAAGCTCAGAGGGGGAGAGGGTGTAGAGGGTGCCCAAGGGAGGGGAGGTACTTTCCTCCAGGTTGATCTTCAAATCGTGTTCGTGATGTGGGGCAAGTGTGGATGCTTTACTCTTGCTGAACACATCTGCAAAGTCGTGGTAATCCGGAGGGATTCCGGACAGGTCGATCTGAGCTGGAGGAGGAACCAGATCAGCGGATGCCAACTGGAGTTCAGACTCCTGAGGGCAGAGTTGCAGGCTGAACTGGGTGGAGCCCTGGAGTCGACAGGCCAACGCAAAAGCAGGGGCACTGACGAACAAGATGGGCAGAGCCTGGCATTCAGAGAAACTTGGCGGATCAGGTGTGATAGGGTTAGCTGGAGGAGGTAAATTTGGAGGCTGCAGAGGTGAGCTCGGTTTTGCTGGCACAGACTGCTCGAGTGGCCGGAACGATATACTGCTCGAAACCCAATCAATCAACAGATTGAAGTGGGTGAGCCAGTTGTGTCCCAGAACCAGTGAGCAGGATCCGTCTAGCAGAGTGATGTATAGCATCATTGGGGTGATGTCACTAGTTTCAAAGCGGATGGTGAGGTTGATGGCTTGAGTGATGGTGGAATTGGATGTTCCGTCGAAAAGTCAGAGTTGGAGTGGGGGTACGGAGTAGGTCAAAAGATTGTGTTTATTAACAAATTCCATATCTATAAAACAATCGGAAGATCTGGAGTCTACAAGTGCAGGGAACGGAGGAATATCCTGTTCACAGATACTGACGAAGGGAATGAGAGAGCGAGGATTGGAAAGAGTGGATGCATTGAGCTGGATCTCCTTTGGTGCACTAGTGGAGTCAATGCAACCCCCAGACTGTGTGAAGTCCTGGAGGTCACACTCTAATTTTTTGCCTCCAAGGAGGTCTCCAGTTTGGCTTCTGGAGTTGCGGCCTTGGCTGCTCGACCCTTAGCTGCCTTGGAGGTTGACTTCAGACACTCCTTGGCTATGTGACCATCTTGGCCACAGAACATGCAAAATTTAAAGTCGAAGCGGCACTTTCGCTTGGCTGCTGTGAGCTTGCCATCCTTCCCTAGCTTAGCAGAAAGGTCGGGCTTCAGGGAGGCGGAGGTGGTGGCAGACTTCCCTTTGGAGTCCTTGGACTCCCTAGGACCACCGGAGTTGGAGCTGCTTCTGGATTGATGGTTTCTGGAGCCGGGTGACTTGTCAGTTTTGGCAGAGGGGTTGGTGGATGGCTTTTCCTGGCAATTAACCTTGGACTTGTGCTCCCAATAGCACGCATCAATGGCCTGGGCAAGGGTCTGGAGTTCGGAGAGAGTTGGTGGCTTCCCGACACGAGAGATCTTGTCTTTAATCCAGTCAGGGAGGCCATTGTAGAAGTGGTGCTGGAGGGCACCTTCTCTGTAGCCTCAGACTTGCGAAGCGATGCAGTTAAACTTGATCACATACTTGTTGATACATTGGGAGTCCTTCATGGACAGGTGGTTGAGTTGGTGCTTCATGTCATCAACAGGGTCGTGGGGTCCAAAGTTTGTCTATAACTCCAGGACAAACTCCCGGAAATTATCCATCCAGACCAGACAGAGGTTGGGGTCCTCGTCGAGGAGGAGGTCTGGTTCGAACCACTCCAATGCCATCCCTTTCAGGTAGGATTGCGCAAATGTTACTTTGGCGTGATCCGTTCAAAAGGCCTTAGGACGGTCTTGGAAGTTTAGCTCGCACTGGACTAGGAATGTCCAGAGCTTCTGGAGGTCAGTCCCATCAAACTGATCCGGTTCTTGGACTTTGGTGCAAGGGGTGCTATCGGTGGGGCGTTGACGAGAGGAGTGAGCAAGGCCATAGATAGTGTCAGCGAGGAGGGCAAGCGTGTCCCAAGGGACTTGCTTGTTCTCATCCCCGCTTCCAGGGACGTCTTCCCCATCGTCACTCTCCTCAGGCCCGAGCTCCGGGAAGTCAGGGTCTTCATCAGAGGAATCACCTCCAGGACCATCCAGGCCATCCAGGCTTCTAGGACCGTTGGGAGGCGTGCGAGGGATATCTCGTTCTTGGGGTAGGTTGGACAATGATGACTCGTTGTCCTCGAGTTTGGTAATCCACACATCCGGAGTTGGTGAATGCTAGAGGGCACGAGCCTGGGAAATGGATGCCAGAGTACGGTGGGCAGAGAAACTGTGGAATTGGTCGACAAGGGTGGGGCCTTGGCGACTGCTTGCAAATACACTGAGTGGATTGAAACATGGGGACAGGGGTGGGTTTGTGCCAACAGTGCGCATTCTGGAGCATGTGACACGAGTGGCCATGACGGATGCAATTTAGGAGTTATAACAAGAGGGAGTTTGAATATATTGTTAGAACCAGGGTCTCCGGGAGGTAACTCCAGAACTCCGGAGTTCAGGCAGGACTTGACTTCACTGTATGTGGTGTGCCCTTGTCACAACTCTGGGGGTGTCCTGTAATTTCGGAACAGGCAGAAGAAGTCGGATTGACCTTGTTGCAAGCAATGAAGGCCAAGGATGGTTCAGAAGAGAGTCTTAGAGACTCAAGGGGGTCAGAGTGAGCTTGGGAGACTGTCCAAGTTGATATTCAAACTGGAGTATCTACTACAAGTGTGGGGACTTTATATACGGGAGTAGAACTTAGATCTTACTAATAGTCCAGAGTGCAGATGCTAAGTATACCAGAGCTGTGCTCCTAAGTGGGCACAGGGA
>JBBPKS010000468.1:0-12575 GCA_038089355.1 Pulveroboletus ridleyi | reverse complement strand
GTCATATTATGACATTCCAGGATCCAATATATATAGTTCCAATATAAAGTCAAAAAACTGTCCGAATGAGTCATGATTTTGAAATAGCTGCCATTTCATCAGATCTTATCCAAATCCCTTGATTCTTGCATCGGTAGATATCCAAGGGTTAGTACTATATTTAGTACACTTACATAATAGGGTTAGGGTTAGTGGTTTTCACAGGACATTGCATTTAGTGCAAAATAGGCAAATATCTCGATAGTTTTTTGAGCCACTGTATCTATGCACATCTGGTCCTCATTGTTAACTGGATTCTTCATTTCCTGCTCAGAACATCATCTGGACCTATCTCTTCTTGCTCTTGTGCACTGAGGTCGGTTGTAGTTGTCTGTCCCCAGTACTAACCCTCCACAGGACCCCTTGGGACAAGAAAACTCAACTCTCACCATATCACCCCACACCACCTTTCTATCTTTCACTGGGCCCAGACCATGACATCATACGACATCATGCCTCATGGCAGGCATGCTCCTTTAATCTCTATTTACCCTGGTGGAAACTCTCTCACGACCGTGTACAGTAGTATATCTATGTATAGTAGTTCATCCTATGGACCCTATGGTCCGTGCACACATCTCCATAGTATATAAACCCAGGTGTCTTAGCTGGCATCCCCAGCTTTGACCACCTGTTGTCTCTGTGCAATAGTGTGAGCTTAAGCCTGCTTTCTATTCTCCTCCTTGCCAGGCTCATAATAGTCTATAAAGCCAAGGCCAGTGCGATGGTTGGTAACAATTTATAACAGTAGGTGCCTGTTTGGACCCTATTTCATGTTGGGCTGTGGGTCAATGTAAGGTGAGTGAGGAATGTGTTTCCCAGATGAGATCTCAGAGAAAAGGGTGCTGAACTCACCATTATTGGCTTGTGGAATTTTCATTACCAGTAACTAGAGTCTTAGGGTGGAAGAGACTCCTGTAGGTGCCTATCCAGACTTTGTTAATCATACATTGGGCTCTGGGTTGATATAGGGCAACTAAGGAACATATTTCCCAGATGAGGTCTTGGAAAAGAACATGCTAAAACTCACCATTATTGGTAGATGGAGAGTCTTCGATAAGGCAACCCGGGAAAGATAGAGGTAGGACGCTGAGGGCTAAATATATGAGCTAGATGGACACAGGGCACTGCATCCTTATATAATTCACCTAAATTAGACAGTTGCTCTGGATGGCGTATGGCAACCAGGCATATATTGATGTTGGTGAGGCTGGACATTACTGTCCTTTTCGGCTAGGTTGGCCGCATGGGAAATTTTGCTCCAAATTCACTCGTCAGCTTTGCTTGACCACTGTACGCCAACCGCTGCACGGAATTCCAGCGGAAGAGGTGCGTTGGGCTCCGATGATCATGTAGAATACGTTCCGTGAACTCCGGGTATGAAAATATGAGATCTCGAAATTCCGAAATTTTATACTGTTGAGTGACACCAGGATTTCCAGCGGGTGATTATTTGGGATCAACAGGACAGAAAATCAATGTATATTAGTGGGGAGATGGATGACAAGTACTCTAGTCAAGAAGTGGAAGCATCCCACAACACTTCCAATGCCAACCTTCGCAAATCCTGCTTAGCGTACTGCATGATAAGGAGAGCGATCCCGCGCGGCACATTGAGCATGCTCTGAAGCTCATTCCATGACATGAACTCGCCTGACAACTGAGAGAGGCGAAGGAAACCCTCTCATTCAAAAGTCTGTGCAAACTGAGCGAAGGTGATGTTATCTTTGCCCCGCTCCTCATGATCATCAAGTGACTTGAGCCAAGAGGGAATGCTGGGTATTCTGGCCAACAGTATATCGTCAATTGAGAGTCGGGATGTCATGTCAGTTATATTGGAGAAAGCGGGGGATGTGGAACGGCTAGAGTTAGGTCCACTAGTCAAAGAGTGAGTTGCACCTTGTGACGTGTTGGCAGCAGGTTGATTTGGAGCGGCAGGTGGATGCAGGTATCCATGCGCTGCATGAGGATAACCTGGCCCTTGGAACGGGCCTCCCCATGGTGGTACGACAAAAACAGGAGGGGCTGGTGGATAGGGATATCCCCCAGGAGGGTTGAATGGATGGAGTGTTGGTTGACCTGGTCCAGCGACTGTGGAATTCGGTTCAGTTTGGGTGCGTGGCCTCATGGCATGTAGGTATAGGGTTGGAGGTTTGTCATCGACTGTACCAATGCCATTTATCTACAAATAGACAGTTAGCAAATGAGCAATAATAGCAACCAGTGCATGACATACAATCTCGCGAGCCCAGTATGATATCTGACTATGCGTCAGCACCAAACAGGTTTCATGGGGACCTGGGTAGCAGAACACAGGCGCATCAGGTGTCTTCATGTGCACCTTGCAAGTATATCGCCTCTGAAGTTGATCGACATTTTCTTGATGAGGCGTCGTACCATCTTCCGCTCCGTTGGTTCCTGATGACAATGGAATCTGTTTGGACCCTGACGTTGAGGTTTTCATTCCCTAGAAATAAATGGATGTGTTGGCGCATATTCACAACTAGAATAAAATAAACTTACTCTCTGATTACCTTTACCTGATTTTGAGCTACGGGCATTAGGAGGATCAGCCGCTGATTCGTCATCAGAACCACCATCTTCAAAAGACACGAGAACATTTTTGAGTGGGTGAGTAGATGGTTTTCCATTTGCGAGACATTGTGGTACCAGCATTTGATGCATTCTCGTAATGAACAGCGCAAGTTCTTGTTCTGACTGGATGGACGTTGCTGCATGCTTTGCATTGTTCGAATCCAGCCGATACTGAAGTCTGAGAGTCCCAGGAAAATACTTGAGTTTCTCGGTGACCGTCATGCGAAGCTTGTCATAGGTGATCTGGGACGGGATCTCAAAGGGGGAGTTGGCGCCATTTGGCCTACGAACAACACATTGGATGACAAAATCTGATAATCGTTAGTGGGAAGTATGATGATTGGCTGAAAACGATACTTACGACAAGTCTGAGGATTGTAAGTACTTTGCACAGCGTGTGCTTTGGCAGGACTAGCTCCTCCCCTTCTCATGCCAGTGGATTTGGCTGGCTTCTTTATTGCAGCAGGCGGTGATGGTAAGCTGCTCTGAAGGAACACGTCGTCCGTTCCACTTGACCCAGAGCTCAAGTCATTCGTTGCAGATGAGATCGCATTGAGTTCTGGGCCATAGTCTTCACTCTCGTCCTTGGGATCAGAGAGCATGATGCTATCACCTAGCGCACTGAGAAACTCCTTGGCACCTTCCTGGGGGTTTGCGAAGTCTTCATGAGGTATATCGCTGTCGTCAACTTCAGGAATAGAATATAACGCAGGATCACCTGATTCTAAGGTCTGGGCAACAGATGTTGGCTTTCGCGAAGTTGAACGATCATGTCATCTAGCCTCAAACTGAGTCGCAGCTTGTGTGATATCAGCATCAGACCTGGAACGTTTGTGTGACAAGGGTTTCTGGGAAGCTGGAGCAGCTGAGACAGCTTGTTTTCCCCAAGAGGTAGTGGGAAGTTGATCAGTGGCTCTAGAAGGATGAGCGGTGCCCAATGCAGGACGAGTGGAGCTTTCTTGACGAATGCAGTCGCTGGTAAGTCCCATCCTGACACACCTCGTGCAGGCACTAGCCCCATTGTCAAGCTCACAACAGGACTTTGCAGCCTTACACCTTGCGCAGGCACCAAGTCATTTCACTTTAGCTAGATAATTCAGCGCTTCAGAACAAGCAAGTCACTGATAATACATACCTTGGGTCATAGCTGCGCTGATGTTATCAGAGGGCTTCTTGCGCTTCTTTGAGCCTGATGCCATGGTGAGGAGTTTGGGCTGGAAAGAACGGAGCGTGCGCTAGCCCTTTGATTTTTGTACCCACGTCCTTACTAGTAGGGCCTGCTGAATGGAGATTGAGACGCAAGTTTTTGTCATGATTGCGCGTGCCAGGCTCGGTTAGTATGTTGCAGCATTGTGCACACGATACGACGTACAACAGCAGATATACAGACAAGCACTACGATAGGATATCTACACATAGCCACAGTGCCTGTACCACCCAAATGAATCCTGGGGCGTGATAGTATATAAAGCTCTAAGAAGCGTTGCATGCACCTCATTATTTGTGAGCTCTGTCATGGCCATGCAAGTGTAAGCACCGTTATGGCGAAAGTGATACTTCATTGCAGAAAACGCCAGTTCGATCGGGTTGAAATCGGGGGAATAGGGTGGTAGGAACTCGCAATGCATTCCTCTAGATATATATATGGTTCATATATTTGAAACAATGGCAAATCAAAGGAATAAAACACACCTGGATTCAATCATTTCTCGTATTTTGGGATGCTTGTGAATGTGGCAGTTATCCATAACAATGACTGAATTTGCTGCAGGATAAGGTTGCATTTCATCAAGCAAACCTTGGATAAACCATGAGAATGACTCTGTACAAAACGATCCTTCAATGATCTCACAGTGGATGATACCACCATTGAGAGAAAGGGCAGGGAGAACGGAGAAGCTGGATAATAATCAGCAACAATAAAATAAAATAAAATAACGTACCGTCGGCCACGAATGAAGAAAGCTTTGCACTGTGCTTTAGTGCCTTGGATTGACCAGGCACAACCACGGTATGTTGTGCGGTGATCAACAGAGCTTTCATCCACGAAAACAAGCTGCTGTGGGCTATACTCACCAATCCATGCAATATACTCCAAGCGCTTCTGGGCTGATCGTTCAATGGCAATGCGTGTGACCTGAAATGAATAAGACAGTGAAAACTTGGAAAAGAAAAGAAAAAACCTTTTTCATGGTAAAGCCAGCGCGACAGAGTGTACGCCAGATTGTAGCACACGAAACTGTACGGCCGCATGACATAGCGAGCATCTCTTGGAGTTCATCCAAGTAGAGGTCAGGCATTTTTGTAATCGTGCCTAATAAGAACTGCGATATCATTAGATCAGTGCGTCACTAGCAGCAGAAAATGTATTATCGTACCTCAACGTTGACATCGTGTAGATGCCGATTTCCTTTTCGTTCTTTTTGAGCTATCTTCTCCCCTGGATTTGGTACAGTTCCATGGGCATTGAAGTATGCAACGACGCATCTGACTGATCGGATGGAGAGATCAAGGGCCATAGCAATCTGCTCAAAGTCGAGGAACTTTGAGAGACGGACTATAGCCCACTGTATCTCAGTGGTGATCTGATGTCCCCATGGCATGCCTGGAACATAGAATCAAGCATGCTATCATGGAAAAAAAAGAGATACTGACGTTCAGAGGGAATTCCGGAACCGTGAAATTCTGGATTTTTAGAACTCTGTTTTTTTCTTCCAGTCAGTCCGGGATGCAATCTACAGGGTTGTCTGAGTTGAATGGTATTATCAGAATTAAATTCCAGGGAGGCAATGAGGTGCTACGACAGAAAGAATGCTACGGTGTGTTTTGACTCATGATTTCCCACGTGGCCAACCTAGCCGAAAAGGACAGTAAAGTGCCATAGCAAAAAGGAGAAAATGAAAAAAAGAATTGAGAGAATCAACTCAAAGAAAAACATGGAAGTTTTTGTGATATATTGTTGAGCTTAAAATTGGCAAGTGAGGTGTAAAGTGTGATAAGTTATGATAAGTTGCATTTTTGCAGGGGATAAGTGAGATAAGTGCAGTGCCCCAAAAGAACATGCAGAGAACATGTATAAAAATGTAAAAATTCATATGCTCAATGTCAGCCTCCACTGCAGGATATCTACTCCACCACTCATTGCACTCCACCTCCACCCAGTACTGGGATTCTAACACACCTCTTGAGCCCTTGTTTTTTGGCTCTAAAATTGTCCAACCAATGACATATAAAATTTGAGCTCCCCCCCCCTTCCTGAGGGGGGCACTCAAATCTAAGGTAAGTGTGATGCTAACAATTAAACCTTGTATAGATACCTGGTCTGTCCCCATGAACAATTGGTGATGTGACACCTTCCCCCTAAAGACATGGTTTTTGATTGACTTCTCTGTAGGCCCTTCACATGCATGCACAGCACTCTGCTGACAACTCAAAACACACTCATCCTTCATCCTTTCCCTTCCCCACACATGGTGAATCACTACCTGAGTCAGGTCAACCCAAGCCAACAGTAGAGATAACCCTGCTCACCTCCACCTCTTTCTCCCCATCCCAAATCTTTGTCCTCACCTTGCTTGTGGGGAACATTGGAGCACTTGTTGACTGATTTGCAATTCAGATGCTCCTGAGGCACATCAAGACACACACAACACTTGTCAAAACCTTCTCTGCATGATCACATTTGCCCCCCAGAGTGCCCAACATGCCAAACCCAACTGGTCATGTTCTGTCGCATGCCATCATGTGTTGCATTCCTTCCTTTTTGGGAAATATTGGTCAGCAGGCATGCCCACATTGCCACCCTTGCTTGCTTTGGGCTTCAATCCAGGGTTCTCCAATGCATGTGATTATTGGACAAATTTATGGCTTGGCTTGTAAATATTCTTGAATAATCTGACATATTGACCAATTTTGACCCCTCTCCCTCAGATCAACTTGAAGAGTCCTCCCTGCCCCAAGGATCACAAGAAACAGTCCAGAATGTAGCAGAAGTATATTGCACTGTTTCCATATACCTCTCTCAATGGCACAGACTTGTAATACACTTATCAGATATGCACTTCATCATAAACACAGCCTTTTACTTTGGATTTGCCCCAGTAGCAGAAATATATGGGGAGGTAGCTAGCACAGGAGCAGCATCATGCACCATGCAGGCATAAGACTGTTGGAGATCACCCCGTAGATAGTATATTTTCTCTCTTTCTTACTACCGTCTGACCTACACTCGTTACATTACCATATTTAGACACTGCTATTTCCCATATCATACGGTACAATCCCTCTCCTCCAGTCTTTCATACGACCGACTGGAGGTGAGTACATACACACTCGTTACCACTCGCATACCCGTACTTACAATGTATAGGACCTAACGGTCCCTTACTCTAGGTAATATACAGTCTTTCATATGACCAACTGGAGGACCTAATGGTCCCTTACTCTAGCTCGCGTGCCACTCTCCAACAGGTTATGAGCCCTATCTAGCGCAGACGGAAGACCTACGTAGAGCTAGACAACCAACTCGACCAACTCATTGCGACCCTGCAACACTTGTCACTCAAACCATACCACCCGAACCCTCAACCCCAATCATGTCGTGACACAGCTTGTGAGGCCGTGCGCCCTCACCCAGCATCAGCGCAATTGGCAACTTACATTCAGCGATATTCCCCCAACCTAACCCTCCCAACTCACCGATAGCACCGCAACCTGGCGGACTCCAACTGACCCCACCTGGCACACGTGCCACCTCACGTGAAAAACGCTCATGCTCACTGCGCAACCCCTCGCTGATTGATGAAGACACATTGGAAGAAGAAGTCCACTTCACCCTGCGAAAAACTGTCGACATATCCAAGTACTACAACCAACTATTCTGCCTAAAGCTGCACCTAAACGGTACAAACTACGCTACATGGATGACGATAGTACAGCGAGCACTCCACATGGCTGGGGTAGCAGTATACCTAGACCATGAATTTGGACCAGACCCGAGTGATCGCACCGCATGGATATGCTGGACCAAAGCCGACGCTATGGTAGGTGCGGTGCTCACAGCATCCATGACAGAGGAGATACAGAGCCGAGTTGGACACCTGGCCACAGTGGCTGAGATATGGGATGAAGCACACCATCTCTATGTAGGCACCACCGTGACTGACTGGACGATGACGAAACTAATCTCCACCCAGTACAATGAGGCTGAGGACATATTAGAGCATATAGCTACAATGTGGGGCTACCGATGAGACCTAATACTCATGCAGCATGACATTGATGATCAAATCTTCGCATGCTTCCTATGGATATCCATGCCATCTTCCTGGAACTATATATTTGCAGGAATGCCTGATCACTATACCTCACAGGAAGTCGAGCGCCGCATCCAACAGGAACATGGAGTCCGTAACACCCAAAATGAACCTAACCCCAGAGCATTCCAGGCCACCTCATCGAAAACCAAAAGTGGCCGCAGCCACATCCCGATACCTGGCAAACCCTACTACGACAACTGCAAAGTAACTGGACATTGGACCTGGGATTGTTACTTGCCCAGGGGTGCAATGCATGGCAAAAAGTGCCAAGATCAAAAGGACAAAAAGGGTGAAAAAGAGGGAAAGGAGGCAAAAGACAAGGCTGAAAAGGGGAAGGGGCGAGATCGTGAGGCAAAGAGTAAAGAATAGGCAGACAAAACATGTGCATCACACCCAGGCAGACGATATCTCAAGTTCGAGTGACAACCAATGTTCAGATTTCAGCCTATCAGCTTACATAGCTACTGATACTCTGCTGCAATCGCAGTTCACATGGCTACTCGACAGCAGTGCAACAAACCACATATGCACTGAGCAATCAGCCTTCACCGACTACATTGCATCACAATCAACTATATCTGGCATCGTGCGCAACGGACCACAGCTCAATGTACTTGGAAAGGATACAATATATCTCAAAGTATCTGTCCGAAATCGCCCTGACCAAACTATCAAACTACTCAATGTCAGTCACTGCCCGAATGCCCAAAGCAACCTCCTCTCAGAAAGCTGGATGGAGTAAAAAGGAATGGAAATCACCAAGCGGAATGGCCGCCTCACCATAATTAAACCCAGCAGTGAGATAGTCATGGAGGGACGACTGCGAGGGAACCTATATGAAATAGACAGCATGACCATACTACCCCAGGACTACCCTGATGCTGCATTCGCCACCCAACCTGCTCCCAATTTCGACCTCTGGCATGCCTGACTTGGCCATATCAGTCTCAAATCCATCCAATACCTCAATCATCACCACCTTGTCACTGGCCTCGAGCTATATGGAAAGAGAGAACTTTCCCCATGCAATGGCTGTGCAAAAGGGAAACACCACCAGTCCCCCTTCCCAACTGCCCCAAACGACTGCGCTACCACACCAATTGAATGGTTGCACATGGATCTCCAGGGACCATTTGAAAAATCCATACTAGGCTACCGATATGCTTTTGTGGTTGTTGATGATCACAGCCGAAAAGGGTGGAAGGACTACCTCAAACACAAAAATGAAGCTACTCAATATATCAAAGATCTCATTGAGTGACTTGAAAATCACACAGGACAACGTGTCAAGACCATCCGCTCTGACCATGGTGGTGAATTCATTGACGCATAGCTCCAGTGCTACCTACTCGATAAGGGTATCACCCATGAACTATCAGCTCCACACACACCACAACAAAATGGCGTTGCCAAAAGATTCAATCAAACTACACACAAGAGTGCCCTAGCAATGATGTCAGATGCTGAGATGGCAAAAGGTTTCTGGCCTGAAGCCCATGAATATGCCAATTTCATCCGAAATAGATGTCCTACAAAAGCGCTTAACAGACAGACTCCAAATGAGGCATTCTACAGCCGAAAATCCAATGTTTCAACATTGCGGATATTCGGTTCACGCTGCCATGTCTGGATCCCCCCTGAAAACCACCATAAACTTGATCCCCACTCCACAGATGGGATTTTCTGCAGCTTTGAACAAGGCTCCAAAGCCTACAAGGTCTGGATCCCATCCAAACACAAATTTATCACCTCCCGTGATGTTATCATCTACAAGAAAACCCCCCATCAGGACAACAATAACAGCGCTACCCAATCAACTCCCGACATCGCCATACCAAATGAGGGGGTGCCCACTACTACCTCCACTGCTCTGTCTGAGGGGGTGAATAAGGAGAAAACCACCCAAAGTGGTTCCGACTGCGAGAAACTCCCACCGATCCAACCTGCACCAGAACCCACAGGACTACCACTCTGCCACTCAGAACGCGCCACATGGCCATCCTGGAAAAAGCAAGCAGCCAACCAGCAGGCCGAAAAGGAGAATGAAACACACACTAAAAGAAAATCCCAACAGAAAGCCCACACTAAAAACAATACCAGCACAAATGAACTCGCCCAGTTCACATACACTGCAATACACGACAAAGAGATCCCACAGAGCTTCCACGAAGCCACAACAAGTGCGAACGCTGACGACTGGTGGCAGGCGATGCACGCTGAGTTCAACATGCTACAGCAATGCAGCACCTGGGAACTAGTCAACAAACCAGCTGACTGCAAAGTTATCAGATGCCGATGGACCTATACCATCAAATATGGCCCCAACAGAGAAATCCTGCAACACAAAGCACAACTTATAGCCCAAGGCTTCTCACAGGTCCTGGGAATCAATTACAGTGACACATTCTCACCCACAGTCTGCCTTGACTCATTCTGCGCAATTCTAAATCATGCGGCTGCGCATGGCTGGTACCGTGCACAAGACGACATGACCAGTGCATTTCTACATAGCAAAATCGACCATGAGATCTATATGTGCCAGCCCCAGGGCTTTGATGATGGAACCAACAGAGTCGCCAAGCTTCTACTGAGCCTGTATGGAATCAAACAAGGATCACACCTGTGGAACAAGCACATGGACCAGAAACTGCGCGGGAACGGATTCACTTGAGTCCTGTCCAACCCCGCTGTCTACACCCACTCCATAGACACTGGAACTGCCATCACTGCTATCCATGTTGACAATGCCCTCACAGTCGCCAATACCAAAATGATGCTCCAGGAAACCCGCCAGACCCTCCACCATCTCTTCGAAATGAAAGAGGAGGACCCTGACTGGTTGATGGGACTAAAACTCATGGACGACTGAAAACGGCGCATAGTCATGCTTTCACAGGCCCAGTACACCGACGCCGTACTCAGGTGCTTCCGCATGGACTCATGCAACCCTGTCAGCACACCTATGGACCCAGGAACAGTCCTGACAAAGGAGGATTGCCCCCAGGCCAAGGAAAAATGCACGGAAATGACACACTACCCATACTGTGAAGCACTCGGCGCAATTACTTGGCTTGCGGTCGTCTCATGCCCCAACCTCACATACGCGGTCAGCTAACTCGGCCAATACAGCACTAACCCAGGAAAACCCCACTGGAGCACACTCATGTGTGTCCTAAAATATCTAAAAAGGATTCACGACTACGCGCTCATGCTCAGCCGCACATCGGACGCAGACCCGCTCACACTCACTGGCCATGCTGATGCCAGCTGGGCCCGTAATGTTGACGACTGCTGCTCAGTCACTGGCTACGTATTCCAGCTCGGCAATTCCCCCGTCTCATGGAACAGCAAAAAGCAACCCACCATCGCCGCATCATCGACCAAAGCTGAATACATGGCCCTTTCATACGCCACACGTCAGGCTATGTGGCTACGCTACCTCACACACGACCTCAACCTCTCTGACACTGACGATCTGCCAGCCACAGTTATCCATGCCAACAACACAGGCGCAATAGTGATCGCACGTAGCACCAAATGCCATTTCCACTCCCGCCACATTGCAACGCACTTCCATCTTGTGCGTGAGAAAGTTGAGGACAACACCATCAACCTGGTCCACACATGGACTACTGAGATGCTTGCCGACGGACTCACAAAACCACTCGCGCGCACTTAACACAGGCTGATGGTAATGCACCTGTCACTATCTCTGGTTTGAGGGGGTGTGTTGGAGATCACCCCGTAGATAGTATATTTTCTCTCTTTCTTACTACTGTCTGACCTACACTCGTTACATTACCATATTTAGACACTGCTATTTCCCACATCGTACGGTACAATCCCTCTCCTCCAGTCTTTCATATGACTGACTGGAGGTGAGTACATACACACTCATTATCACTTGCATACCCGTACTTACAATGTATAGGACCTAACGGTCCCTTACTCTAGCTCATGCACCACTCTCCAACAAAGACCCATTCTCAGATGGGTAAACAATTACCTCTTTTTTAAGGGTCCCTGGGTAAGCAGGTAGCAGAGGAATCTGGAGGAACATCCCTATGCATATAACATGGACAACATTGATCAGGTCTTGGCCAAACTTGGACTACCATGGGAATCCTCAAAGGACATACCTTTTTTATCCAAGCCCATGTTTATTGATTTCACTTGGAACTTGAACCAGTGCATAGTAGCTCTAGCAGAACCAAAACATCTCAAATACATAGGGACACTAAAGGACTGGGCAGCCAAGCACACACAACTGTTCATGTCACACATCCTTCCTCAGAATACCCCAGATAACATAGTGTGGTGGACAGTGTGACTACACTGAGCAACAAAAGCATTGCAATGTTTGATAAATTTGCATTGTGCATGAAATACAAAGCTAGTGCGTGTGAATATTGCTTAGCATTAGTGAGACGAAATATAGTAGGCACTCCTGGCTTGCTATTGATCTTTGGGTCATGTGATTTGGTTCAGAGGGTACAGAGATATGGCCATTTTAAGTTGGTTATGTCATTGCAACAGTTTTGTTGCTAATCTAGTAGTATTCAAAATTGATATATTTTCATATGTTCTAACATAAGCAATGGGTCATGTGACCTATAATATGTT
>JBBPKS010000467.1:0-12590 GCA_038089355.1 Pulveroboletus ridleyi | reverse complement strand
CGTCCTGTTTGCCATCTTTGCATGCTGTTTTTTGGCAGATTGCTGGAGGAGGGTCGTTAGGCGGCATTTGTAAGTTAGCCAGAGTCGTTGTGGGGCAAAAGGTTGTCCATGGGCGTTTTTCATTTCGAGTTGTAGGTCGGTGCCGAGGGCAGTGATCTCATCAATCAGTTTGTTGTTGGATAGTAGTGTGAGTGGCATCGTCCATCTACCTTTGCCAATGAAGGGGAGGTTCATCAGGGTTACTCTCGTCATTACCATTTTGTGGTCAGATGGGACGATGGAGTCGGTCATCTCCCAGCTTGATAGTGTATGCAGGAGGTGGTGTTGTATGTATATCCGGTCGAGTCATGAGGAGGAGTGTGCGCTGCTCGTAAAGGTGAATGCTCTCGTAGTGGGGTGGTCGTGTCGCCATGCATCGCACACATTGAATTTCTCTCAGAAGTCCCTCAGGGCTTCTATTGTGGAGTAGTCATCAGGGTGACTGGGGGCTTGGTCAAGCAGGTCCTCCATGATATTGAAGTCGCCTAGTATCATGTTCACATCCTCGATTTGTAGGTCAGTGAGTTTTTATTTAATGGTTGCCCAGAAGTGTGGGTGGTCCTGTGAGGCGTTGGGTGCGTAAACATTAAGGATGTTTAGTGTGGAGTCGTGGGACCACTTAATGGATAGGAGGAGTGCTTGGCCGGGTATGATCTCAGTTGGTGTTGTTTGCTCGGGGAGGATTCTTTCGTTGTTGATGGCAAAGGCCACCCCAGTGGATCCACTTGGGTTGTTTGGGTTGATCGAGGCATGTAGGGTGAGTCGGCTGCTGAAAAGCTGATGGATGTCAGTGATGTGCTGATGGTCGAGGTGGGTTTCTTGGAGGCAAAGTATACTTATCTGTTTAAGACAGAGGAGTTGGTGGACGTCCGTCCATTTGGATATTCGGTGATTAGGGGCAGGGCCAGTATGTGAGCATCCGTTTATGTTGAGCGTGGCGATAGCGATGTTAGCCTGTGAGCGTCTTGGGTTTTGAGTTCTCGTTTGGTCAGGGGGGCATTGCAGTATTGGGGTTTGATCAGGTTGAGGTTCCTCGGGGGGGTGGGGTTCTGGGGTGAGGTGTTGTAGTGGCGTTTGTGTGGCTGATATGCCGTTGCCTTGTGTGGTGGACCCACCTTCCATCGCTCGTCAGGGTTCACAGAGAGGGGCCCCGGTGGCCTGTTGGTCCCCCTCTCGCCCAGACGAGAGGCACAATACCAGACCAGAGACAGAACTGAGGGGTGTGCGAAGCCAAGAGGTTTGGATAGATGAGGTATTGGTGGTTGGTTCTACTTGTTCCCACCACCCAACCGCTAAGTGGGAGAGGAGGACATGTCCCGGTCTCTCGCGGAGGATTTATGTCAGGATGCGCGGTCAGGGCGTCACAGTATGTTGCCTGCCCATTTAAATCTGACTTTGCCCAGGGGGCACGGAAGTCCTTGGCCTAAATAGGCCGCCGCTGTTATTTGGGCTCTACCTGCTTTCCTGTCCTGCGTACAGTCAGTATATGTGGGCAGGTAGGGGAGGTTTTGGCTAAAAGGGTAGCCCGGGCCCTTTTAGCAAATTTTGTCTGGGTGCATCAGTCCGGGTTGTCTGTGTCAAACTGTTTCAGCATGCTCAAGGTCCATGTGTTTTTGCGTCGTATCGTGGCAGGTTTATCGTGGTGGGGTGTTGAGGTATGTTCATGCAGGCTTTTTTACTTGGGTGTCATGGGTCACTGAGTGGGGATGTATTTCTCGGTCTCAACGCTAGTACACTAGTGTTGGTATCTATGGGATAAGGGGACATGTTTATCTATTTACAGGGTACGGATGGCATCATCATTTGTTGGTGCAAGTCATTTTCGGCCCACATTTTTATTCGCACGTGTCTGCCTCCCAGATGTGGTAGGGGATGGAGAGGGGGGCGGGGGGTGGAGGGGGGGGCCATTCCAGCCGTCAATGCGAGGAAATGGGCATAGTCCACGAGGGTGGGTTATGCAGTGGCAGTAGGAGCATGGGCGGAGGGGGGCTCGGGTGGCTGACCCGTGAAGTGGGTCTGAGTAAGCGGTCGAGAGTGTTGCGGAGGTTATGCCAGAGGCATGGGACAGTGGTCGGGAGTTTCGCGAAGACATTGAAGCGAGGGGCAGGGATGTTGCCAGCAAGCTTTATCTCCAGTACCTCTACCTTCAGTGTGTCCAGGAGGGATTGGTAGGTCAGTGCAAGCCAGCCCAGCTGGTTGTCGCTCAAGATGTTGGCTGGGAAGGCCGGGTCATTGACAATGATGTTGACATACTCGTCATAGACACAGTCAGAGTTCCATGTTCGTTTGATAATGTGAAATGCTTCAGGGGCTGCGGCATCCACGAAACCATCTAGGGCGAATAGGAAGGTGGGGTACTCTGGGGTGAAGTGGAAGACTTCAAAGGTGACATCCGAGGTGGCCCAGATGCGGGTGTTCAGGAGGATATTCTTGAGTGAGGCTGAGATGCCATAGAGGAGGAAAGTGGTGGGTGCCTGGGCAGTTTCTGGGGCTCAGGAGGAGGGGGCAATGCGGGGCATGGAGGTATCCTGCAGGTCGTATGCAATACCTGACACCATTTTCTGGATGTTGTGAGTGGCGACCTGGGTTGATTCTGGGGTGGCTTTATTGGGATTCATGTCAAAGATGTGCAGGAGGAGCTTGGGTTCCGCAACTCCTGTCTCCCACTGGCTGATCGTCATCGGGTCCATGTCATCGAAGAGTTGTGCACTGTGTCTGAGATGGGTGTGGGGGAAACCGTCTATGGGTGTGGGTGTGTGGGCAGGGAAAGTGCCCAGGTGCACCGGGTTCGTGGAGTTGGCCACATTCCTCCTATTCTCGGGGGCCATTTCTAGATGTGCTTGTAGGCTGGCCAAGGGGTGGGTGGGGGTTGGCTCTGGGGCCTGGGTCTGGGGATCCGTTGACATCGACATGTCGTCTTCGTGGGTCGTGGTTCCTTGAGGGGGGGCCAGGAGGGGTTGGGCGGCGGGAGGCAGACTGTTGATCAGTGGGGGGGCTTGTCTGGTTGCCGGTACGTTCTCAGTGGGTGGCCCGGTGGTTTGGGCTTGGGTTGAGGAGACATTGTGGGGCAGGGTCATGGCAGATTCTCTAAAGGGGTCGGGGGGGGCTGGCATCATGTGGGTCTGGGGGGTGGCAGTGGCAGTGGTTGGGTTTTGTTTGTTGTCTGAGGGGGGTGCGATCAGGTTGAATCTGTTTACTGACTGGCATGAGCGCTTCCTAGTGACTTTGGGTTGGTTAGTGGCGTCGCAGGTTTTTGGGGGGGGAGTTTTACCTGGGGCATCCTGGTTCATGGGCAGGGGGCGTTTGGTGCTCTGGGAGGACATTCACAGGTCTTGGTTTGGTTCGGGGTGGGGTTCAGGTTTATATCTGCCTCTGCGTTCAGGGCTGAGTGTGTTGTGCCGGGATAGGTGTTTATGGGTGGGGGGGGGATTATGTTGCGATGCTGTTGCTTTGCATTTTTCCTGCAGGGTCACCAGCAAGGCCATCGGTGCCAATGGGGGGCCAGAGGGTTATTGTATTGGTGTTATGCTGCGTCCAGGGTGGGTGCAGGCGATCTTCCAATTTGTCAAGGGAGGGTGGTTTTACCGTGCATTGTCCCTGTAGGGGTTGCATTTGATGCGTGACGGGGGTTTTCTGGTTCTGGGTGGGCGTGTTCGGGTTTGATGTTCGGGACAGCAGGATGTTGTGTTGTGGGATGCTCCACCAGTGGTTTTACTGTGCATGGGGTTGTGAGGGGGTGCTATTTGGGCTGGGGTGTTAGGGTTGTAGTTTGGGATTGCACCTGTTTTTTATGTCGAGGTGTATGCCAGTGGGGGAGGTGTCCCTTTCCTTAGGGGGTGTCCTAGTGTGCATTAGTGGTTGGGCGCGGTCATCACATCTCATGGTGGTATTGGGACGGGGTTGTTGTTTGGGCATCACCTCAGTAATCGTAGGGCCAGTCTTCATTGGGGGGCAGCTGGCGCTAGGGGGGGCGACGATCTGTCATTTTGTTTCTCTGCCACGGTTTTGGGCTGTGGGACAACTCAGCCATGGTGGTGGTAAGAGTTCAAAGAGCCCCGCAGTGCTTCTTGATGATGTCAATAATATACCCATCCTTGTCATGGGGCCAGTCAAGGGGTCCTGTTATTCAGTAGGCATACTCAGAGTAGAGAACTCTGACTTGGCAAAGACCAAGGTTTGAGAAATAGGATAGCCCTCCATTTTGACCTTTTTCAGTGGGGGTATGTCCTGATTCTTTTGCTTGACCATGACTGAGATCTAGAAAATCAATGTAAATTAATTTAAATATCAAATGACAAAACTCACAAAAAGAGTAGGAGCCTTACCCTGTCTGGTAGTCTCCTGTGGTTCATTGATGAGTATGACATCATCTTCAACATTTATGTCAGGGTCATTGCCAATGGCAGTCTTGGTCTGAAGCTTGTGCTTGGCAGTCAAGGCAGCAGTTTGCAACCTGAGAGGCAGGCCTTCTAGCGCTATATCATCCAGAGCCAAGATAGTAACCTGTTGTCATGTAGTATATCTAGCTGTGCAAATGATAGACCAGTGTACTCACCTTAGCTGTAGTCTGGGTGATATTTGCCTTCATTCCTTGCTTGATAGTCACTAACATTTCAGTTGCATCATCTACAGTATCAGTGAAAATCCCATCTTGACAGTCTTGGGTAACAAGCATTGGTGGATTCATATGTGCACTACTAAGGGACAATGAGATGATTGACTCAGGCAGACCAGTCAGGAGGGTTTCTGAGGAAACACTGTCATCACTAGTGCCTGCATTGGTAATATTGGCTGCCCATGCTTTAACTTGCTCACCAAGGGCCAATTTATTCTTGGAGCTAGTATTGCTAAGGTCAAGGAAAAATAGTGTTGATTCAGTGAGTAAAAACATGTTGAAATGAAACATGTTACTCACAGGGATGAAGTGGCTGTTTGGATCCTATAAGTTTGTTTTGCCAGCATCAGAGATGTCAATCCCTTACCAAGTTTATCTTTATAGTCCTGGATTGCCTCTTTGAGCTTCAATGATGCTGGCTGGTGGGTCTTCATGGCAGAAATTGTATGGCCAGGATCCAACTCTGATGAAGTAGCTGGCTTCTGATTCAAAAGGTGAGGTTAACACATTGCACAGGCTCAGCTTATTTACCAGTTTACCTATGCCCAGAATTTCTTCTTTCTTACCACCACCCTTCTTTCCACTTTTCTTCAAGGAATATACTCAGGGGCAGGGGCAGGGGTGGGGGCAGGGAAGAGGCTTTGCCTTCATCTCTTTCACTTCAGCAGCTCTCACCTCAGCATCCAGCTGCATCATTTCTAGTTACTCAATCCCCTGCTGCATTGTTGCATCCTTTTTGGTCTTTACCTTGATGAGATGCTTGTCATCCTCAGCCTTCTGTTCTGGATTAACCCTGTGTCCTTCAGAATTTGAGCAGGATGCTTGTTAGTATTTGTAGCACAAGTACATTGGGGACTGGTGGTTTGCTGGGTAAGCACCTCAGCTGATGCTTTCTCCATTGAAACACTAAATTTATGGGGTTTCAGGTGCATGCTGTTATTGCCTTTTTCACATGAGTTGAGCTGTGGGAAAAAATCAACAAAAAACACCTCCTGCCTTGGTTGTCCTATACTGCACCAACGACTCATTGCAGCTCCTCGGAAATCATACCGTTTGACTTGGAACACCTCAAAGAATACACCTAGAGTGTACCAATGTCAAAAATCAAAGATCTTGGAAATCAGGATTTCAGCACCCTCGGGAATTGGGTGGTGCCCTCCGGCCCTTTTTCTTGTCATACCATGGGCTAATTTGACCATTCCAGACATGCAGTGAGGTCTAAGGATCATGCCAAAGGTGTTAGATCGTGCCCAAGGGGGTGTTTGGTGTGCATAGGTGCGCAATACCACTACCTGTGTCAAACCTTGGATGTCTGGTGACACTTGACATTGATTGACAAACTTGGGTTTAGCACTGCTGATCAAGGTGTCAATGCAAGTTCTGTGCAAGGATGAGGTTAAGTTCATATTCGTTCGGCATGCAATCAAGGCAACAGTCCTTGGAAAGACAGTCTTGAGGAAGCTGTCGAGGACTATTGTCATTTGGTTGTCACATTCATCCCCACTGCTGTATCCCCTCCATCACACATGCTATCCTCTCATCTTTGTTCTAATGAATGACCTGTTTTATATGTGCTCTGTTTATCATTCACATATTTTTCTTGTGTTCAGCCTGTTGCCAGGTTTTTGCATCTTAGTAATGAGATAGCAAATGGTGATTGATTCACAGGTAAAGCTCAGCACTCAGCACAAAAGATGTAAATGATTGTCCCAAATGTAAACTATCCCAGAGTACTCTAGGGGAATACCCAACGTCCTGCACACAAATCTTCCAAGTCACACTTTGCGTACTGAATAATGAGTGTTGCTGTGCCTAAGGGGATGTTGAGCAACTCTTGCAGGCTTGTGAGTGGGATCCTGACAAACTCAAGCAATTGAGACATGCACACAAAGTGACTTTGTGATAGGATTGGTCCATACTGTGCAAAGGTAATGCCATCCTTGTTCCATTCCTCAACTTGACCTAAATATGTGAACCATGGAACAATGGGAATGTTGGCCTGCGAGGGTCTGGAGGTTGATGGAATCGCTTGAGGTGCCATTGGTGGTCCATATGTGGGAGTGTTGTATGGATGTGATGCAGGGTTGTAAGGATCGTGAGCATATGGCTGCAGGTAGTGATATCCATATGGGAGGACCGGCAGGTAGTACGGACCACCAGCAGGATGACATTGGGTCATCAATCTCCCTTGACTTTGTGCCTTCAACTTGAAATCATCAAGGCAAAGTATCAGAGGTTTCTCACTGACAGTTGCCCTCCCCTCCATCTAATGAAACATAAGCACTATTTAATAGGACCAAGCAAATAAAACTTACAATTTCGAGTGCCCAAAATGAAAGATTGGCATGCGTCAGCTTTTGGCAATGGTTTCCCCCATTGGGGTCACGGTGACACCAAACAGGACTTTCAGGTGCCTTAGCATGAATAGAACATCACCAGTGCCTTTGCAGTTGGCTAAGGTACTTTTCCCAAAGCACACTGCCATTGAAAAAACTTGGATCTGCCACTGGTTCCTTCGATGATGTCTGTTTGGATGAGCCCAATGGCCCAGGTGCATGTAAGCCCAGGCCCTAAAAGCAAGTAAATTAGCCATAGGTCATGTTCACTGGTAGGTAAAATATATAATATTGGCATTAGTACCGACACATACTGGTTTGTTGGACTTGCTGTTGATTTGTCCCTTTCTACTAGCATCATCTGTATCGCCTGCATTCTCGAAAAAAACCTGGATGTTCTTAGGTGCATGAGTTGACTGTTTGCCATCATGGTGACATGGTGGAATGATAATTGAATGCATCCTAGACATAAACATTACCAACTCCTCATCAGACTCGATGGAGATTGACCCATCCTTTGCCTTCATGGTGCTCAACTTGTAATGAAGTGAGACACAATCTGGATATCGCTTGAGCCATTGTGCAATAGCCTCACGAAGCTCCTGAAATGTAATGGCCAATGAGATCTTCAATGGTGCAGATGATGATTCTTATATGCACACGAAGCCTTGAATGCTGAATTCTAAAAACAGGATAGTCAGGCCTATCAATGTCATGGCATGCAAACTTACCATCAGAATTGGAATCTGAATCACAGGAAAGATCAGCACTATGGACTGGTTTCTTCTGCTTGTGTGGTGCTGGCTTGGTTCAAGCTCTCAATTGTAGTAGCCGCTTGAAGTCATCATCGTTCTGAGACTCGTCTGAGCTGCTATCAGTATTTCTATTCACCAAGACCTGATCCTCCTTCACACAAGATTCTTCACCCAAGCTAGCACCGTTGTCATCACTGAGAATAGAACTAATCAGATCTCTGGGGTGACTAAGTGGTGCTTGCCACTCCAAGTCACGCTGGAAACCATTCTCGATAGATCAATTGAAGTCATCCTCATCCTCATTGGAAGCTTTGTAGATCAGGTCCAAATCAAAGCTTGGACCTGAGTTTGCTATAGAAGCAGGAACAGTGTCAATCCCTGATTGCTCCATAGGCTCCACAACTGAATTTGCTTTGCACTGCTGCTTTGAGTTGGGCTGGCTAGCAGTGGATGCCACACGTGATTCTCCATTTGGTTGAGCTCACTTATGGGTTCCTGTATTGGTATGACTTCCTGCTCCCAGCATGGGT
Organism: Pulveroboletus ridleyi; assembly: GCA_038089355.1. NCBI lineage: Eukaryota > Fungi > Basidiomycota > Agaricomycetes > Boletales > Boletaceae > Pulveroboletus > Pulveroboletus ridleyi. The sequence continues at coordinate 4,315 of JBBPKS010000467.1, read as the reverse complement.
ACATCCTGAGTAAGGCTAGAAGCTTGATTCTTGACTGGTGGAGTGCTTAGACTGGCTGCATGGGCTTGGCGAGTACGACCTGGTTGGGGAGCACATTGTGTAGCATGGTCTGAGCCCATACATCTGCAGCAAACACTTGACCCAGGTGGATATTCACACTTGAGCTTTTTGGCTCGATAGCGTATGCAAGCACCAGATGGCTTTGCTATAGTACCTGACCATGTAATATGAACAAAAAAAAGCAGTGAGCCCAGACTACATATACCTGCACTTAAAGTACCCAGTTCAGAATCAGAGGCAGCACCAGTTTTCTTGTGACGTCTTGACATCCTTTGATGTTAGTGTGAGGAGAGATGTGATGGTCAGGGAAGAAAAGTGCTTACACTTGGAGTAATTCAATGCATGAGGCAACATATCGTAATAGTTGTATTGCATGCAAACCACAATATTCTATTTACTGTAAACAACACTATGGATAACACAAGGGCGAAACTATCTAAACATATCCACAGTGCAAAAACCACCCATAAGAATCTTGTGGGAAGATTACATACAATGCTTGTAGAAGTGTAATAAAAACCTGTTCACCTGTCATTTCTGTCATCACCATTCAGATATAATCACCATTCCTACGAAGGTATGCTTTCATTGCAGAGAAAGCGAGCTCAATAGGGTTGAGGTCAGGAGAGTAAGGTGGCAGAAATTCACATCGCATTTCTCTTCATAGCAATTAGTTTATGTCCATTGTGACCGAAGTAGACACATACCGTGATTCAATAAGTTCTTGAATTTCTGGATGCTTGTGAATGTGGCAGTTGTCCATTATGATCACAGAGTTTGATGCCAGAAATGGTTGCATTCTCTCAAGAAGGTGCTCAATGAAAATATAAAAGGTCTTGGTACGAAATGATCCTTCAATGATATCACAGTGGATTATACCCTCGTTGAGTGTAAGGGCTGGAAGAACTGAATATCTGCATTGCAATTAGTAATGGTCTGATACATGAAAGAAAAAAAAATACTGTTTTCCACACATAAAAAAGGCCTTATGCTATGCTTTCAATCCTCAAATTGACCAGGCATGACCATGGTATGTTGTACGGCAGTTAACAGAGCTCTCATCAACGAAAACAAGGTGTCCTGCTTCATATTGCCCAATCCTTGCAAGATATTCAAGGCGCTTCTCAGCAGATTGCTCTGCTGCAACACGAGTGATCTGTAGTGATAAGAAACATGCCAGGACAATGATATTTGGACATGCCTTTTTCATTGTTAATCCTTCTCAACGAAGTGCTTGCCACACAGTAGTGTGCGAAACTTTGACACCACATGATGTAGCTAACATTTCCTGGAGCTCATCGAGATATAGATCAGGTACCTTTCGAATAGTTCCTAGTAGAAACTGTTCATAACACAACAATCAATGCAAATGGCTTTTGTAAGGCGGCTGTGATTGAAGATGTTGATTGGATCAGGAGTAGGTCCCTCAGCTTGATTGGCAGCCTCTTGTTTCTCCATCTCACTGGGAATTGTCCCATATGTATGAAAATGGAACAGAACACGTTTTATGGATGAGTGTGACACATCTAGGCCAGTGCTGATCTGGTCATGATCAAGCATCTTTGACATGCGCACAATCGCCTACTGCACCTTGGGCACAATCCTCTGACCTCGCCGCATATCTGTAATTGTCAAATTAGCCCACTACACGTCAAGAAATAAAGACCCAAGGGTGCTACCCAAATCCTGGGGGCTCTAAAATTTGAAATTCCAAATTCTTCAATTCTTGGTATCAGTCTACTCTAGGTATGTTCTTTGAGGCTCTGCGAGTCGAACGGTATGATTTCTGAGAAGCTGTGATGAGTCGTTGGTGCAGTATAGGACAACTGAGGCAGGAGGTGTTTTTTGTTGATTTTTTCCCATGGCTCAACTTGTGTGAAAAAGGCAATAAAGCAGGAAAACTCAGAGGGAAAATCTGGCCAGACCAGGACTTGAACCTAGGACTACCCATAGTACTGGGATCATCTTAACCACTAGACTACCTAGCCTTGTCACTGTCTGAGATGTGTGGCTTAGAATCCAACACATGCATGTCTAGTCAGTGCAGTGAATGTTTGAAAGAAAGATGGTACAAAAATTTAAATGCAGTACCATTATTTGTATGGGCTGACTTGAGGGCCCTGAACAGAATGTGACCTAACAGTGATTTCTGTGCCAAACCACATACTTCAAGATCCTCCCTTTTCTCTGCATGCTTAATTCCCTCACTCAAACTTCGTCACCCCAGCTCCTAGACCCATAAGTTCTGCTCAAGCTACTATATGGGTGTCTTAACATTGATACTTTTTTTCTCTTCTGCCTGGCCCTGCTGGACCCTTTATTCAGCACAGATTGGCACTCAGGAACCCTAGTCACACTCTTGATGTCATCTGTTGGGCCAGCAAGCAGCATACTCCAAATCCCCTGCAGCTACCTGGGATATAGGCATTTTTTTAAAAGTACTCAGGGTTACACAACACACATTCACTCAGCTCATCTGATTCTATTCCCACTGCCCAGCCCCCCACCACCGCCAACTCATTCCTGACCATCTTCACCTTGCAGCTCCCATAGTGACAGGATGAACATGGATGGATGGATTTACTCCTCCTCATTCTCAGTCACATTCCCTATTCATCAGAGAAGATGGACCTGACAAGAACATCCAGTTTATGGATCCTGGTAACTGCTATTATCAGCATTATCATCCCAAACTTACTGGTAAGCTGCATTTAATCCTCTTATCTTCTTTCCCCCTCTTACCTTCATGTAGCTTAGCCATATAACAAACATGGAATGCTCCTTGCAGATGGTATGCCACTGCCAGGGATAGATCAAAACTCTCAATCATGGTTTCCCTATAATAGCCAATTGCAGTTTAAAACCACTGAGTTTCTCTACTCTAAATGCCAGATATTTGCATCTAAAATAGACACTCTCTTGGATCTTTGGGCAGCCTCACTATGCCCATATAATATGAGGCCACCTTTCATTGATCACCACCACTTGTACAAGGTCCTAGATGCCATGAAGGTCAGGGATGTCAAATGGCAGTGCTTATCTGTCAGTTACACAGGTGAGGTACCTGCTATCAACATACCAGAGTGATTGTCCAAGAGTTACAATGTGTGGTACCATGACCCCCACCTTGTTGCTCACAAAAATTCTTGGCAACCCAGGTCTTGCAGATGATTCAGATCTCTGCCTGTTTGAGGAGTACTTAGTGTTGCCAAAGTTCAGTTCCTGAACCTGCTGAACTGAACCTGAAGTTCAGTTCAGTTCAGGTTCAGGTTCAGAGAATATATATCAGGTTCAGGTTCAGGAGCTCATGATTTTTGAAGAACCGGTTCAGAACTGGTTCGAACCTATGAATCTGGGAAGATTGTTGATCACTGTTATGTGAAATCAATAGTGTGTGTTATATAGTTGATCCTCAAAACTGGTACCTACACAAGCCTTGTTTTAATATCTATGTATAGTGAGATATAATATTTGGTACTTTTGTAGTGTATATGATGTAGTATCTGAGAGTGTGGGAATTTCACTTAGCTTTGGTGCATGTGTGGGGACTACTAACCCTTGGCTACAAATGTTGTCCCTGAGTCATGTGACCATGTGTAAATGCTATGGAGATATACCTATTTTAATTGACATATGTCATTGTCACAGTTTTGCATCTTTCATATTGAGTAAGGTGTTTGGTAAATGTCAGTACTTGATATGATTTATATAGTTTGATACCTATGTTACTATGTTGGCTATCAATAAGCCTAGTGAGCCAGTGGCTACTTCTCTAAGTTGGTACTTTATTATTAGATATTATATTAGATATTACTATGAAAGAAAAAGGATATGGTAATACCATGATACACAAAGTCATTCAGGCTCATAGACAAAAAGAGCAAGATGGTCTCAATACTTATCAAGAGTTAAAAACTACTTAGAAAGCTCATTGGAAGAGGTAGAGGATAGAATCAAATGGTGGGATGTAAGTGGTTATATTATTGTATTATCACTTGAAATTCACTGATATCACTAGTATCACTCCACCCAATATCCAGTATTGTCAAAAATGGCTGTAGATTATATGGCTATTCAAGGATTTTCTGTTGCTTCTATTATTATTCTTATTCCATCTACTGTAGCCAAATGGACTCAGATGTTAGGACATGGACAGCAGTGCATTACATACAGATTACATAATGCACCAGTAGATAAGATAGATTTTGCCATACTCTCAGTCACAGACTCTGTTCTGTACTGAGGTAAGACCAGA
>JBBPKS010000466.1:0-12591 GCA_038089355.1 Pulveroboletus ridleyi | reverse complement strand
TGGATGCTGTTGTGGGAATCGGCATCAAAAACACAGCCGTCTGCCTGGAAAGGGAAAGCGCCTCCGACAAGCTTGAGTACACTGGTGGCATTTGGGAACCCGAATACATCGTCAGATGAATGAACATGATAACGGACCCGTGTCTACACACGCTGCCTCTTCCTCGTATGTTCCTCGTATGTTTGTGGTGTAGTTAATTTGTACCTCGGCTGGTTCCCCGCCGCCGGCACATTGCAACGACCACTCTCGTGCGATCGATTCATACCTGACACGTTTTCCGGCGAAATAATCCTATCATCGCAGGATCCAGACTCTGATAATGGGTTGAGAATGTCTTGGGTAGTATATACGCAAGAGCTCACCTTCGTTCCATCGAACAAACTGAAGCCGGTTCTCATCCAGGAAAAGTGCATCGTGAAGCCTGTCCACGTCCTCTACACTCAGACCAGATATCCCCTTGTCTTTATCGCGGGAGACCCCATCAGGCCAATTAGTGATCCTGTACCCTTTCTTCTCCAGGTCTCCTTCGAGCGTCGACCATGGCAACCGACCCTTGGACAACTTGAACCCGATGTCACCTGCATGTATGGTTGGCTTATTCAGTACATCTGTTATGGGGTGAAATCACTGACGCAGCATTTCAATGAGCGTTTCTTTTATTTGATCAATTCTTCGACTCTTTTTAGGGTCCCTGTTTGATATGGGTCGGATGACTGACATTGAAGGTCCGATCTGGAAAAGGCGCCTGTATGCGAGTGATAGCAATTAGTTTCTAGGATCACGGTGAAGTAACGAAGGTGTCGGCCATAGCAGATGAAGCATGAATTTGGTACTGGTACGTGACGAAAGAGACACAAGAAATGGTCGATTCAACGGGAAGAAGGGGACATACATCAAGTCCTGTTCGCCATTTGCTCCGCTCTCCGAACCAGTCCATGGAGTGCGCTGTGTGTGCTGAGGTGAGCCTGAAGGGATAATGTCGCTGGGCACACGAAGCCCCGACGAGGTCGCTAAACGGATCTGTGGTAAATGGTCCATGATTACAAGCAATGATAGGCGGGGAATGTGAAATGTACATAGTTGCGCAGGCACTGTTCAAATAGGTGCTGACGCTCATCACGCTCGAGTGAGTGATCCAGTGTTTGGCGGATGGACTGCACGTCTAGTTCCTCAGACATGAATGCCGTCTGCAAAGAAACATCTTCATTCGCTCGTGGGTTCTGATTAGGGAGAAGGGGAGGATGTGGTGCAAGGGCAGCTGGGGAAAATAACTTGGGCGAATCATTAGCAGACGAGTGGAAAGTAACGACACGCAAATTACCCACATCATGACGAGGATCCAGTGGTTGACCAACAACGGGTATATGTGTAGAATAGGGTGGGGGTGGATGACCGAGGAAAACCTGTGCGTGATGTGAGGAATCGTATATGCCAGAAGGAGTGTCAGCACGGACTGTCTGTGAGAATGGAGAGAATGATGAGTATGAACGGTGAGCAACAACCGACACGCATCATACCCGATCTCCGGTGGAATCCAACTGAGGCACCCTCCATAGATATATATTTCCTTCGTTTCCTGCAGATGCCACGAATTCGCCAGAGGGAGAGAAACAAACGACGTTTACAAAACCGGCGTACTTCAGAGGTTTCCCGATGGGATTGCCAGAAGTTGCATCCCAAAGACGGACAGTTTTATCCTGAGATGCACTTGCAAGGATCATTCCATCTGGAGAAAGAGAGAGGGAGACTATCGGGTCTGTGTGGCCTGTCCACGGTCGTCCGATTTGTTTCCCTGTATGGGCATCCCAACGACGAATCGTTTCATCCCACGATGCGAAGAGCTTGCTTCCATCACATGACCACAACACGCGGGTGACCCAATCGCAGTGGCTCTCCAATCGAAGGATGTGTTTGCCACTCGGGACGTCAGATATAAAGATGTTGCCATGAGAATTGCTATATGCCACTTTGTCGCCATGGGGAGAGAAAGAGAGAGAGGTAACAAACCAGTCGACCTCCTCAGTCTGACCGACCTTTCTCCCTTCCATGGTGTAAAAATCCAGGGACTTGTGACCAATCGCAATGAGTCGATCGTCTGGCGAGATGGCAACCCTTGCATAGCCTGGGACGTTCCACTCTTGGACAAGCTCGTGCGATTTAGCGTCCCACACTTTGATGCCCATGCCCCCCTCATCACTGCTGATGATTCTCGTGCCATCCCGGGTAACGGCGAGACTGCATAGATCATTGTGCTCCATCGATAGTCCTTCTTGTTCCCCGTTCTCCGAGTTCCACACTTGGATAATTCCATCCCAGGAGCCACTAACAATCCATCCATTGGGTAAATATGCGAGCACCTCAATATATTTGTCAGGTCCCCTGATCTGTAGATGAGGCCAAGGACCATCGTCGGTCCCATGTGGTGCGATGCTTGACGCGAGGTTGAGATAACAGCTGGTCATAGATTCGATTGTCGGTGTGAACAGGAAAGAGATCGGACGGAAGCGCTCAGTGCACTGGGTGCTACTCTACAGCTTATATACACGCAGTGCACTCATGACAAGCTGGCTCGGATGGCCACCCTATCCGACTTCCTGTGTGTGCTTGCTGTGGAACAGAGGTACCTCGATGCGCACAGTTCCGTGTCTTGCAGGTTTAGTGAGAGAGAGAACATTTGTCGTCAACGTTGTAATGTAACGATAAAACATGCACATTCTGCTGTTGCATATCGTGTCTGGCTCGGAAATGTCAAGTTCGCTTCATGGTCCACCAGACTATCGTGGCTGTGCTAAGGGGCCATAGTTCCAAATCGGGTAGTCTAGTTGACGCGCTGACGCCAGCGTTCATAGCCTTCCACCCCCATTGTCCAACCAATCCGTCCTGGCGAGGAAGCACGCCCACAACGCGTAAATCTGGTACAATAACCAGGCTAGGCTTCCTATTTTGACGGTAAGATCCATTCCTTCCAAACATCGCCCGGAATACTCACCATCCTGGTCGTGTTTTCTTCTGCGTCGCGCAATGGCCCCTGTGACATCAACGGACGATGTTAACAACACCGAAAATGAACCAGACGCGCCGGGACATCCGAGAACTGTGAATATAGTGGTACGCTCGTTGTTCGTCTTACTCGACACGACCACCTTCACGTTGCCGCGCATCTAGCGAAACATGACTGACAGCAAATGTAGCAACGATAGCAAGATTGTCGTTCCCATCCGCACACTAAGCAACCCTTCCCCCCTCAAAAAGGCAGCAACCAATCGACACCCAGGACAGACGCATACACGCACACATGTAGACGACGCGATTGCCCACGAGCTAGCCAAAGCACGGTACATTATCCATGATCTCGCTGACCACGTTTTCGGACACATCGTACCGACGGAGTTGGCGAGGGACATTTTGCGCCAGTTCGTGCACGACCAGGTCATTCACGTTTTCGAAGAGGCGGGTCACCACAGCGACAATGACGGAAAAATTCCTCTGAATCCAGCATCTAACGGGGTCGAAGATGCCATTCGAGAGGCCTTTGAGGTTGCTGAGGAGTACGGCTGCATCCGAGCGGAAGCTCAAGGCGGTAGCGTGGCGCCAGGATCATCTTCAGGAATAGGGAGACCGACTCGGACGAGTGGGAAAAGAGAGGGGAAGCAGCGAATAAAGAGATACTCATTCAAGTGGAGCACGTTCCCTGCAGAACCCCTTCGTGAAGATCCACTCGTATTGTTCCTCAATAGCATCACTGATCTCGCCTTTGAATTCGCAAAGCCCAGGCTCATGATCTCAAGACCAGAGTTGCGCCACCGCTTTGCATCCCCCCGCGACAAACATCATGCAATGCCACTATCATACGAGCCGGACGGAGAGGACATGCGACCCGACTTCGTTTTGTTGCCCATCCAGGCGTTTACAGATAATCTCAAGGTCGTTGATGGGAGGTACATGAACTTCTCTGCTCTGCGCGTCGTTGGCAAGTCGAAGAACAAGGATCTTGCGGCAGGAGCTGAACAACTGCAGCGGTACGCACGTGGCTTGAAGCGTGCACAACCATGGGTACATTATGTACTTGGAATGACGGTCACGAAGGACAAGGCAGTGTTCTTGCGTGGAGATGGTAGTGGGACGGAGCGTCTGGAGCTGACGCTTGGAGATGGTCGCGGATGCATCGAGTTCATCAGGATCCTACTTGGTCTCGCTTTGGCAGACGAGGTTGATCTAGGCCACAATCCGGACGTATTGGTGAATTGGAGAGAACAACCATGTGCCGTCAGAAATGCTACTACATCGAATTCCACCTGGAGGACCAAGCAAAGGGAGACGCGGTCGGTACCAGATCCCATCTCGCGGGTAGCCGTCTCTGGGGCTACAGATCGTCATTTCAGTGCCTTTGCTGCTCTCTGCCCGGTCGCAGTTGGGTCCTCTTCGACCTCAAAGAGGGTTTACTCTGAAATTGCGGACGACGACGACGAGGGGACACGGCCGAAGAAGCGTAGGGCTGGGAAGAACACGGTGGACGAAGTGAACCGTATTGTGTTCTTTCCAGAGGTTGTGTACGGCTACAAATGCCTTGGCGTTTTGTTCACTGCCAGTTCAATCCGTGGAAGGGGAACGACCGTGTTCTGTGTCACGGATATCCATCACGAAACCAAGCGACTAGCATTAAAAATGGCGTGGCAGGATCTCGAGCGTGTGGCCGAACAGGATGCAGTGATGGAGAAAGCGATGAGTGAGGGACGTCATCCTAACTTGATTGTGCCTATCAGGTAGGTATCGTATGTGGTGTGTGCAATGCGTACTGACACGTATATAGGACGTTCAAGGCAGAGAGAAAGGGAAAGCCATGCACCACGCTCGGCGTGATCAGGGGGTTCAGCGATGAACAAATTGGGAGCCTGCGTGTTGAGAACCGCGTGCTGACGGTGTCTGCATTGGAGTTGAAGCGACCCGTGAAGTACTTTTGGGGTGTACATGACTTTGTGCGAGGATTGCGCGGTGCATTGTTAGGTATGTCCCTCGCGTCTGTCATTTCTGCGATGATGTTGATGCGGTCACATACGAGGGCACGAATATCTCACGAACATTGGTATTCTGCATCGTGATGTCAGTGAGAACAACATCGTTCTCGGTCTTCGCCCTGGAGATGAGCGAGGGTATCTTATTGACCTCGACATGTCAATCCTGCAGAAACCGGAGGAGCCCACACCGGTTGTACCGATGACACCTCGGGCCCCTTCCTGGAAGCGTGCCGCACAAATACCTTCTGTTCCTCGTGTGTCTGATGGCAAGGAACCTCGAGCAGTCAAAGGGCTGCGGACGGTATGTGCTCCAATGACGCTATCGACGTGAACTTACATGTATAGCAGGGCACGTTTCCCTATATTTCTCACAATGTTCTTTTGGGGGGCAGGCACACGCAGTTTGATGACGTGGAGTCCTTCCTCTATGTGCTTTTCCTTTTCTTTTTCTCCTATGCAGGCCCGCTTTCCGTTGCAGAGCTGCGTGAAGCGGACAAGGCGGGGTTTGTCCAGCCCACTGGTTCCGGTCGTCTACCACATGTGAGAAGCTGGCCGAAGAAGTATGCTGACTGGGCTGACGGTGATCCGGAGAATATAGGATGCCAGAAACACTACATCCTCGTGCATCCCACCGGAGCAAACAACATCATTTCAAACGACCAATTCCAGAGCTGCCTGGAAAACAACTGGCCGCAGGCCCTGCACAACCCTATCTCTGCACTGGTTGAGAGTTGTTTCACGATGTTCTGGAACAGTGCATGTACACCGTTTAGGAAACCACGAACAGAAGTGTCGCATGCCGAGTTCATCAGTTTGCTGGGGGAGTGGTTAGACGAGTACTCTGACCTTGAAGACAAGTTCTCGAACTGCCCGTTTATGCAGGGTGCGTTTTTGATTTTATTCCCTGGGGATGTGCTCATGTGCCCACATGTGTAGGACCAGAGCCGAAAGGTTGTTGAGCGACTTTAATTATATATCAATATACCAAGCTGTAAATTATATGTGGATGGTGGCTGGTACAAAATGGTGATTAGTGCTGGCACTGTTCCCAAGTGCCACAGCTGCATCCTTGATTTCTGCCACACACATCAAGAAACTAACCTGCTTGTTACTGAGACTTGTTTTGTTTTTCGGCTATTTTCATTGCTACTGATGCTATTCAGTCTTGGTGAGCTATTCTGCAGTGTGCTGAAAATCCAAATCAGTCAGGACAAGTGCAAATAGACAGACTAGATGAGATAGAAAATTAAGATTTGTTCAGCACTACAATAGGCTAGTAGAAGTAAAGTATGCCATTGGTCAACAGCAATTGGCAAATGCAATATAGAGAAAGCAGTCTGTCAGGAATAACAACTCTGACTCCTTTGGCACTCCTATCTGACTCTGGGAAGTCTGACTGACCTTCTATGCAACTTCTATAACTCCAGAGTTAGGAGTTATACAAACTTATGGCTATCACTGGATCAGATCTGGACATGATTAGTCATGCTGACCACATAATTGACTTATGTCAGACACTTAGCACATTTATTCCCTTTTGGGCCATTTCCTTTTCAGGGCTTACTCCTCACTTGATCTTCTTTCACTATATCTTTGTCCCTCCAGAGATAACTTACTTTACTTTGGAATTGATCAAAGTTGTGCTTGCACCTCTATTCACCATACATATGTATATACTTCTCTCACATCACTTCCAGACTCCCATCAGTTATCTTGCTACTTCTTAGGCAGTGATGTTGCCTTGCTTGACAGCCATCTCATGGTGGACCTGTGCAACAATATCTTCATCTCCACCCTCAAACCTGTAAGCAGAATCTCCAACTTCCTTTTCTTCAACAGGGTTCAACATTTCTTCCAAGCTTAGCAGAGTCCCAATGATGCACTTGCATCACTCGAGGTCCTTGATAGTGCTCATTAAGTTACATTCAGTTTCAGCAAGCTGTGGAAGAACTGGTGTGGAAATTCTAGATTCCTGATGTACTGATTTGATTGATTCGGCAGCCAAATAGCCTGTTTGTGATTTTGTCTAGTCTTTCTAGCATCACTGTAACGTCATTTTCAGCACCTAAAATAATATTGAGAATAGGAGACCATTTCTCAGTGACAAATCCAGTGCTAAGAATCTTTTCAAGACTGTCGTGTGCTTCAGGGAGTCACATATTGGTTGTCGCAAAGTTATAGATCATGATCCAAGCATGAGGATTCTTCATTAGATTGGTGTAGGTGTCATATTTGCTCCGATCTCTGATCTCTGGACTCTTCACTCCTTCTTCGTACCTCCGTAATCCAGACTTTGTTCCCTTCTCTTGGACTTCCATAGTTACCATATTTAGTATTCCCCTTGTCCTTCCTCAACCCTTCATTCTTACCTTAGACCCTTCGCCACACCATATGCCTCCCCCTATGTATGTCCTCCATCTCCACATGCTTTCCTTTTGTGAAGAATCTAAATAAAAGGACAGTGATTGCCCACTCAGCCGCTGCCCAAGGAGTAGCAGGAACGACTGAGGAAAGCCCAGGAGTGAAAGGGAATATATATATAAGGTAGGCGAAGATGCGAGCACGAAGTCTGATCAACTCCGAAGTGAAACAAGCGATCTTCGTAAGGAAGTGGTAAAGGTGAAGAGGAAATGGCATGAAGTTATGGAATGAGAACGAAGCGAAGATAGGGTAAAGAAATGACATAAGGAATGTGTACTGATATGCCATTGGATACAAGTCCAGCCTTCCTATCCATCTCCGACCACTTCTATAGGACTTCGGTGACTCCTATGTAGGAGTTGTAGGAGTTTGTCCAGAACTTCGTTAAGGAACCTCGGAGTTGGATAGGAGGGCCCAGAGGAGATCGGAGTTGTCATCTCTAACACCTTTTACCTGACATACCTTACCACATGCTCCTCCATTCTTCCGTCCGAACTCCAATCAGACTTTCATATATAAACCCCCTGTATTCCATCTTTATACCTTAGTATGAATATCAAACTAGTCACCTCCTGTCTCTCGTCTGACTCCCCTCTTGTTACGATTTGTTGTTTCACTCTTTTCTTTTGGACTTATCTCTCCTTGCTTAGCCCTCTTTACGCTAAGCTTGTAGTTCCCTCAATCATGTGCCTGTTCCTTTCTTCTTCTTCCAGAACATTCTCCGATTACTCATTGCTATATTTCCGCCATTGGCTCGCTGACTCAACAATCGGTCAGCCACCTATTCTTTCATGTTCTTTTGTGTTCCATATGATTACTCAGCGCCTCCCCGTCTTTGTATATAAACCCCAAGTAGTCTTCCTGTATCCTCAGCTTAGACCTACTTGGATCATAACATCCTATTCCTTTTCGTGTGTCTCCGCTCTACACCTGAGTGAGCGCTTTAGCTCTTGCCTGCATCCCATCCCGATCACAAGGGATTGTCTTTGGTCCACCCGCTTCAATGGGTAGTCAGCCGTCTGGCCTCCACCAGGACAGATCCTCGACCCTATCATCTGTAGGGTACCCCCTCGACTCAGTGTCTTAGGATCTTACCAAGTCCACGCTCGACCCTTTGGGATCAAGCGTAACAAAAGGTCTAAGCTCTCCTGCTGCAGTTAGCACCGCCTAAACCGCCACCATATCCTGACGAAACCCCCCCAGCCTTGCTGATAGGATCTTCGGACCTACCAGAGAACGCCCACCTGTTGATTCAGAACCCGAACCCCAGTCTTCTGAGGAAGAACACCCTCTGTCATCACCAGACCTCCACGTTACCTCTCTCCAGGAACAACACGAGGATCACGCCCTCACTACTCTCTTCTCTGAAGGAATATCCATCCCTAGAGAACCAACCCCACCGTCTCCCACTCCCATAGCCACCCACCAAACCCTCCCCAGAGCCCTCGCCAACGCAGAACACCAGGCAAGAACCTCCCGAGTCCAAACCCCCATACGAAGCCCACTCCCACCATTCGCTCCCCCACCAATGACTACCAAGCCAGCCGAACTCCGTCTCAGGAAGCCCGATGATTATGACGGTTCCTACGAGAAAGCCACTCCTTGGCTCAACTCTGTACAATTCTACCTCATCACCAACGGGGACATCTATAACACTGACGCCAAGAAGATCGCGTTCACCCTCTCCTTCATGAGGAGTGGATCTGCCGCTACTTGGGCCAACACTTTCCGAACCCAGAAATTAGCCAAACCCACCGAAGGGTTCAGAACGTTTGAAGAATTCGTAAAAAGTTTCAAGGAGACTTTCCAACATGAAGACGTGATCTCTAAAGCAGTCAAGTGGCTCATGGACTCTTGTGTCTCGAGACTCGCCAATATTAACAGTTACATCTCCGAGTTCAAGAACCAAGTCTCTCTCAGCACCATCGATGATGATATCGTCCTCACCAATTTCTTTGCCTCTGGAATCCCTGACGCCCTTTGGCAATGTATCTTCTCCATGGATAACCCCCCCACCACCATAGATGAATGGTACAAGAAAGCCATTCACTTCGTCATCCAATGGGAAAAAGCGGACGGATATAAGCGAGGAAAGCCATACAACTACTTCCGACCTGCTGCGTCCCCCACCAAGGACCCCGATGCTATGGATGTAGACATAGTCAAGATTGGAAAGATGACACCTGATGAACGAAAGAGATGTATGACGATGAAACTCTGTTTCTGTTGTCGGCAACCTGGACATATGTCCAACGCCTGCCCTACCTTCCCCAGTCTGGGGAAGAAGAAAGCCTCCATCAAAAAGATCATCGAAACCCCATCACTCCCTAAGCTCGAACCCATCCCTGACGATGAAGACGAAGAAGATCCTCCCGAAGAAACAGTCAAGAGGGTAACCTTCTTCAGGTGGGGAAAGGGTTTTTGAAAGGAGGAATGCCCTTGACGCACGTTTCCTCCTCTAATCACCGTGTACTAGTAGCTAAAGACCCTCGTGCTATACGAATTCCCTTTATCTTCACTACTGGTCAGAAAGCCGTCAAAACTCGTGCCCTCGTCAATTCCGGAGCCACCTGGTCTTGTATAGACTGGGCCTTCGTCAAGAAACACCACATTCCGCTTGCCCGTCTCCCAAAACCTATCCAAGTTTGGAACGCCGATGATACCCCAAACAAAGGAGGGCCCATTAAATTCTCGGTCACCATGCCCTTCTCTGTCGAAGGTTTACCCTACTCCAAAACGTTCCATGTAATGCACTGTGGAGACGACCCCTTCATCTTCGGGATGCCTTGGTTGAGGAACGCCAACCCTCTCATTGATTGGTCCACCTCCACACTCCTTCTCCCTATCTCGGATGCCCTCAGACCCAATACATCAACCGAGTCACCCCTAGAAACAAAATGGCTCATGGAGCACGCAGCAAAAGTTGCGAACACCCCAGATCCCATCCAGATCTGTCACATTCACGTAGAACAAGATCGGGACAGCACATTGTTTGACTATCTCCAGGACTGGGGGGGACACAGATGGCCAATGTACAAGGAATGGAAAGCTTGGGAGGACCAAGTCATTATTAAACGTCTCACCACGGCAACAGATCTCGCTATCGAAGCCCTCGCCGAAAGGAAGGAGGTATGCCTTCCTCCCGAATTTGCCGACTTCGCATCCGTGTTCTCCAAGGAGTCCGCTGACCACCTCCCACCCTCTCACCCCTATGACCACGCCATTGAGCTCGATGAAACGTTTAAACCCCGATCTGCTAAGCTCTACCCCCTCACCGAAGCTGAAAAGAAGGTCACAGAAGACTTCCTCGAAGAGAACCTTCGAGCGGGAAAGATTCGTCCCTCAAAATCCCCTCAGTCCTCCCCCTTCTTCTTTGTTAAGAAAAAGGACGGAAAACTACGACCCTGCCAGGACTATCAATACCTTAACAAACATACGGTCCATGATACCTACCCCCTTCCTCTCATCTCCGACCTTGTCGAACGGCTCCAAGGTGCCAAAGTATTCACCAAGTTCGATGTCCGATGGGGATATAACAATGTTAGGATTAAGGAATCCGACTGTTGGAAGGCTGCATTCCTCACCCACAAAGGGTTATTCGAACCTACTGTTATGTTCTTCGGATTAACAAACTCACCTGCCACCTTCCAACGCTTCATGAACGATTCCTTCCATGACCTCATCGCCGAAGGCTGGCTCGTCATCTACATGGATGACCTCCTCATCTTCTCACCGGATGAGAAGACCCACATCAAACGCACCCGTCGTGTCCTTAAACAGATGATGGAGCTTGACCTCCACCTGAAACTGGAGAAATGTGACTTCGCCACCTCCAAAGTTGAATACCTGGGAATGGTGGTCAAACCGGGCGAACTTGCTATGGACCCCGTTAAGCTCGCGGGCATTGCCAAATGGCCCACCCCTCTGAAAGTCAAGGACATCAGGTCCTTCCTCGGTTTCGCCAACTTCTACCAGCGATTTATCCCGGACTACTCCACCATTGCTCGCCCCCTCCTCGATCTCACCAAGAAGGACCACCCTTGGGATTGGTCCCCTGCATGTGCCGACGCCTTCACCTCCCTAAAGACGACGTTCACATCCGCACCCGTCCTGCTTCTGCCCGATCCCGCTAAACCATTCTCCGTCACCACTGATGCATCCAAGTGGGCGACGGGTGGTGTCCTCCTCCAACCTGACGGCAACGGCGACCTCCGGCTGTGTGCCTACCTTTCCCAGTCTTTCTGCTCTGCAGAGCGCAACTATGATATCTATGATCGCGAGCTCCTCGCGGTCATTCGTGCCCTCAAAGCATGGTGCCATCACCTCCATGGCTCTCCCTTTGTGGTCTCGGTCCTCATGGATCACAAGAACCTCACCTACTTCCGTGAACCCCACAAGCTCAACCACCGGCAAGCCCGTTGGCTCCTGGACCTCACCGATTTCAACCTGAAGTTCACCCATGTCCCCAGCTCCGCCCTCTCTGCCCCTGACGCCCTATCTCGCCGGCCGGACTTCGTCTCCTCTGACAACGCTGACAACGAGGATGTCATCCTCCTTCCTGACGACCTCTTTGTCAAACTTATCGACACGGATCTCACCAACAAAGTTGCAGCCTCCTCTCCCTCTGACCCCATCGTAATCGATGCCCTTCACACGCTTGAGGGATCGGTTGCCTCTAAATTCCGCTCCCGCCTATCTGATTGGGCCTATGATGCAAGCATCCTCACCTACCAGGGTCATGTCTATGTCCCGGACACCCTCCGCCACGAGGTCGTCTCCCGTGCCCACGACCACCCTTCAGCTGGCCACCCCGGATACCTTAAGACTCGTCAGCTTGTCTCCCACGATTACTGGTGGCCTGGTCTTGCCTCCTTCGTCCAGCGCTTCGTTGAGGGCTGTGGCCCCTGCCAGCAAATGAAAGCAAATACACACCCTACGGTCGCTCCGCTCACCCCCATCTCCTGCTCCTGCTCCCGCCCCTTCCAGCAAGTCTCCTGTGATCTCATCACTGACCTCCCAGAATCTTCCGGCTTTGATAGTCTCTTGGTCGTGGTCGACCATGGGCTCACAAAGGGGGTAATTTTATGCCCTACACGAAAAACCGTCACTGCGGAAGGGATCGCCCACCTTTTCTTCCACAAAGTATACACTCGGT
>JBBPKS010000465.1:0-12592 GCA_038089355.1 Pulveroboletus ridleyi | reverse complement strand
AGCATAGCCTTATCTATTACTTCCCTGTATAGTAGTGTACTGCTTGGTCTGTGCGCAGACCTTGCCAATATATAAGGCAGCGGTCCTGGCTGGCTAAACCCCAGCTTTGACCACTTGTCTAGTTCACCCTTCGTAGGCCCCTGAGACTTGGGTTAAAACCTCATCTGCTAAGGGTTCTCCTCCGATCGGCTACGCTGGCACTTGTAGCTCCCCTGCCAGGGTTACAGGCTTTCTCTCTTTGCCAGCTAGCCTCGTTATCGGCTGAAGGTTTGGTTGTTTCTTCCGGCCGAAGGGTTTTCCCGTCCCCTTCGATGGCTGCTCGACGCAGTCATAACATGGGCTCTCCTCAGTTATTCCTGCTATTCCTTGGGTAGCAGCTGAGGTGAGTACCAGTTTTACTTTACCTTATCACTATTGCTAATTAGTGTAGTGGGCAATCAGTGCCCTTTTACTTAGATTTTTAACAGAAATCACCTGACAATGTCTCTCATAAAGAGTGCCAAACTCTTGAAATCAGTGTCAATATTTGACACTGATAGTGACATTTGTGCCAATAGAAATGAGAGTCAATGGCAATGATTTATAGTAATTGTGATAGTAGCTTCTTGTGACCATCATAACGTTTTCACACTGGCTTCCTGCTGCTTCAGATTGATTCACTCAAGCTTCTGGTACCAAAATGCTGAATTACAATATAAGTAGACACAAATCATAATATACAAGCAGGCAGTCAAGACATGGGAGTAATCATGATCCTGGTGGCTGCAAATCCTTGTACTCCCCTTTTTTACCTTCAGGCATTGGTAGTACCATTAATGGGTGGATCATTGCACACCCTCCCCCCATTGTCATTACTGATGTGGTGGATGCACTATTGCAGTGCCCTCACCTACATCATCACCATGGTGGTGATGGATATGCTGTTGCATGCCCTTGCCCTTGTTATTGTTGTTGCTGCTGGTGTAGTAGATGTACTGTCACAGTGCCCTCACCTATGTCATCATTGTGAGGGTGATGAGTGCACCATTGCATGCCCTCATTCTCATTGTTATTGTGGTGGTGGTGGGTGTGCTGTTGCATGCCCTTCCCCTCATTACTGTTATCACTGTGGTAGGTGCACTGCTGTGGTGCCCCCAACATCATCATGGTAGTGGTAGGTGTGCTGTTGCCTATCCTCACCCTCAGTTTTATTTCTATTGTGATGGACACACTGCCATGGTGCTCCTGCCATCATTTTAGTGGTGATGGGTGTGCCATTGTGTACCCTCACCCTTATCATTGTCATTGCTGTGATGGGCACACCACCATGGTGTCCCCATTATCATTATGGCAGTGGTGGGTGTGCTATTACATCTCATCACCCTCAGTGTTGTCAATGCTGTGGTGGCACGGTGCAGTTGGGTTGGTTGGTGGTTAGATCAGCTAGTGATGCAGTCAGGCCAGGTTGTGATACATTGGGTTGGCTGGTGATGTGGTTGTTGTCGCATATTGCATGTGCACCTTATTACAAACGTAGTGTGGTCATAGAGCCACCACGATTACATAATCATGGTCTACCTTCAGACTGTACTACATCCTCTACCCAAATACACATAATGACTTTCTCCACCTATTGGGCTATTGGGCATCCTATTGGACCACTCCTCAACTTTCTTGCGCTAAAAGTGGTT
Organism: Pulveroboletus ridleyi; assembly: GCA_038089355.1. NCBI lineage: Eukaryota > Fungi > Basidiomycota > Agaricomycetes > Boletales > Boletaceae > Pulveroboletus > Pulveroboletus ridleyi. The sequence goes on along the minus strand of JBBPKS010000465.1, from coordinate 10,922 downwards.
AGGGGCAGTGGTGGTGCAATGGAAGTGGTGGTACAGTTGGGGTGATGACACTATTGAATGTTGAGTGAATCATGGTGCAGTCAGGTCAGGAAACTATCAGAGTATGGGATTGGAGACTTTGTTAAATTAGCTCAATATATGTAGGAAAACTCACCTTTGTTACAAACCACTTCAGCCCCTTTCTTTTCTCGGTCACGTGACCTGGGTCCAGACCATGACATCATATAACGTCATGCCTCATGGCTGGCACACCCTTTTAATCTCTGTTAACCCTGGTGGAAACCCTCTCACGACCATGTACTTTAGCTAGCCATATATAGTAGTTTATCCCACGAACCCTATGGTCCGTGCACTGTACTCTGTAGTATATAAACCCAAGGGTCTTAGCTGGTGTCCCCAGCTTTGACCACTTGTCTTTCCACTACCTTACAGGTGATTAGTGTGCTTGAGCCCACTTCTCATTTCCTTTACCTCGCCAGGCTCGGTAATAGCCTGTAAAGCCAAGGCCGGTGGTGTGACGTTCTCGCGTTTGCAACAACCTTCAGATAGCCCTGGATCTATCTTGTATCAGTAACCAGTGATATAATCAACTTAGCTTGTGCCCTTTTATCACCATAATAGGTACTTAGTGGATGATTATCAACAGTGAGTGGAAAGTTGAAGAACAAATCCAATTGCTGCTTAGATTAGATGTTAGCATGACTTCTGGGTGGCCATGCTCATCACATGACCTCTCATGTGACATAAGACAGCTGTTGTTGGCATGAGTTGGACTTTCCACTGAATGTCCAACCTGGACTGACAGAAAACAGTGAGGTTGTGTGCTGTGCTCACTGAATGAATGTTAGCATGGTTATCACACACTTGTAAATCACTGATGGGCTGTGTTGAGAACATGATTGTCATTGGGAGTGAAAAACAGTTTGAATATTAAACATTCACACTGGCACTGATATCTAGAGATAAGGCAAGGGTGATCTGAAAATCAGAGTCATCTACTTGACACTGAAAAGAATAGTTGGCCAAAAAAGTGCTGTTGACACTGTTTTTCTCATAATCATTGTCAATGGGATTTTTTTTCCATGAATTTACTTCCTGCAATGCACTTGAGTGAGTGCTTTTGCTTATACCTGTGTCCCATCCTGATGTTATGCAGAACGTGAAACACTGAAGCCAAGAAATAGGCTTGCCATAAAGCCTTGCGAAAGAGATGAGAGCACTTATTGTCCAAGGTTTTAACCCAAGGAACAAGTGGCCAAAGCTGGGAATGCCAGCTGAGGATGCACCTTTTATATATTGTGAGCAATGGTGCACAGACCAAGCTGTGCTACAGATAAGGTGTGAATAATGTCTATGTATAGTAAGTGATATTCCATGGATGTGGGAGAGTTCTGTGATAAGGAAGTGTAACGATGGTAATTAAAAAGGGTGTGGTGACCACATGTTATGACATCATGTGATGTCATGGTCTAGGCCATGTCATGTGATCTGGTCACGTGACCAGTGAATGAGTGAAGTGAAAGTGAAAAATAATTAGGTCAGCATATATGATATAACATCTGATAACAAGGGATTATCCTTGGTGCACCCATTTCACTGGGTAGTCCCTCATCTAGCTGCTGCTAGGACAAACCCCTGACCTTGCCATCTGCAAGGTACCCCCTTGTCTTCAGTCCTGAGACCTACAGCTAAGTTCACACTTGACCCTTCAGGATCAAGCATAACAAAATGTGCTCTCAAAGTCATTAGTCATGAATGCCTAAAAGTTGTGTGTGTGTGGCATGAGTGTTGTCTTTCAGACCCTCTGTACCCTGCCACATTTTCTTTGTTGTAAACCTCTGGTTTGTTGCTGCTAGCATTCTTTATAAGTGCTGTCTCATGATGACATTCATCTTGTATGATTTTTCATTGTTATATGCTGAACCTTCTTGTCTTACTTGTTCACAGGTCCATTTTCATGTTGTGCAAATGCTGAAATGCATATGATGTAATGTCTACATGATCCTGTAGCTGCTTTCAAATTCTACAAACTCCTAATGTCTTTATCTGTAATGTCTCTCTTTGTAATGGATCATTATTTCTACTGCTTGCTTATGTAAGTGTGTGTCTTTCTCTTTCAGGGGTTCAGATGGATGTGACATGAATAGGCTGTCTTCAAAGTCACACAATAAACATATTGTCAATTGGCTTCCCAGAACCAGGACAGTTTACCTCTCTGATTTTGCAAAGTCAGGTTTTGTTGATCAGCCTGGAACAAAGTCAGGGGATTGCCATGGTGAAAAAATGGTCAAGCTCACTAAAAACTGGGTCATTTGAAGAATCATTCTTCTCTACTTTGTGAAATTCAATGCTTGCACCAAGCCTATCCCTTGCCTATCTATAAAAGTGGTCAACTTGTGAAGTACACTGATTTGGATCACATCATCCCCAATGCCCTTGTTGAACTATCATGTCTGCAGATGAGTCAGATGATACATGACTGCACTGGCCTGTTGTTTTCTTGTTGATTACTGATCATCTTGGTGAGTTTTAGTTAATATGTAATTCTTTTATTCTGTATGTATGTACTCATTGTAAATTAAGGTTCTGTGTTCTGTTCATCCTGTGGGACCAAGCTCTGCATCAACTACATATATGAAAGAAACCCCAATTGGATGCAGAGAAGGATGAAAAAGGGAAAGGGGACACTAGAGACAACTACATATAACAAGTCAAGGAATATGACTAGCAATGAGAAAAAGGATCTGAATTTGGCTCATGTAAATTAGGTTTCTATGTTCTGTACAATGTCCATATGCTATCCAAGCAAGGTGATGTTTCATTGGCAATGCTGACCCCTAGTAGGTTAATTTGATCTTCTTGCAGTCACTTTGCTATTGTTGTTGTTGTATTTAGATTGGATCTGGATCAATCCAGGTCATCTGGTTCAGATCTAGTTGATTGGATTATCAGATACAGATATCAGATGTATATGATACAAATGGATACTGATCCATATCACATGATATGGACTACATATTTATACTGGAGATGAATCACCTTTTCTCAAAATACAGTCTTAAAGCTGGTATCACATTTGCAACAACTTGTCTGGAACTTGAGTCATAGCAAAGGGAGGCAGTGTTATGAGACACTTTATGACACCTAACTTTTACCCTTTTCTTCACTCTTTCACACATCATATGACTGGTCACATGACTGGGTCTAGACCATGACATCATATGACATCACACCTCATGACCTACATACCTCTTTAATCTCTGTCACCCTTACTTCTATATCACAGAGCTCTCTTATGAGTATATATTCTAATCTATCTATGTATAGTAGTTTATCCCACAGACCCTATGGTCTATGTGCACTTGTCTGTACTATATAAACCTAGGTGTCTCAGCTGGTGTCCCTAGCTTTGACCACCTATTATTCTTGGCCTTAAAACCTTGGGTGATTGGTGTATATGAGCTAATTCTCTTCTCTTTCCATTTCCATGCAAGGCTCATGTTAGCCTTTGAGTAAGCTGAGGCCAGTGATGTGTGCCTGGCACATGGTTCACAACAGATTGACTGATAACATGAATAAAAGAGCTTGATCCTAAATATGACCAGATCCTATGAAAGTAACAGCTATTGTGCTATCAAAATAGCTGAAGCAGAAGGCAATAAAAGGCCCTTCACCATTGAAGCTATGTTTTGAGTATTGAGTCAATAGGTGGATATGTTGCCATCTATGCCACTATTAAGCATTAATAGGTCCTAAAAATGGGTGCCCTTGTGTTTGGGATATAACTTGATGACATATGTGACAAGATAATAACATGCTATAAGGATTTGCTCTGGTAACATTAGAATTACCAATTCATTCAGTACTTTTCCAATCCATAAGCTGTTTGCTAGTGCACAAGAAGGTTTTCTTTTGTGACACACTATCCCTAACACTTGATTGGTAGAGATTGTTATTGATAGCTCATACAATACCATACTCTTATATAGCCTTTGCAAGCAATGACAATTACTGGGAAACAACAATGCCTTGTCCTGGTATGTTGTGAAATTGAATGACTTTGCTTTGTACTTGAAAAACTTGTTCACACACTGCATATGCTACTAGCTAAGTTACTTTGTTACCTGTTAAATGTCTCCACCTAACTGTCAATCTATCCAACTGATTCACTCACTTATGTGATCAATGAACACTTCAGTGCTCTGGTTCTGCACCTTCTCTCTTAAATTGATAGAAATTTGATTTTTTTTCACTGCTTCCACTATTGTTACCCCTGCTACTGCATGCATGTGACCATTCTTTTATACTCTTTGTCTAGCTGGTGCTTTTTGTTTACTAGTGCCTCTTGTAATTGCTTGTAACTGAGAACATGGTTTTTGACTGTGTCAAAGTCTGCAAAATAATGTTCTATTGCATTTCTCCAGCTTGGGAATCCATAACATCAGTTATCTCCCCTGAATAGTACTGTTGCCTCCTACCTCCATGACTGACTTCAAAGCTACTCATGCAGCCTGTTCAAAAGCTTTCAATCACATCACAAGACCTGGCCTGGCTATGACCTTACAATGGTATCTAAATGAATTTCAATCAATAGTCTTTCATCCTGATAATGATGAGCTGCTCATCAGTATTATCATTGGCAGAGTATTAGAGCACAGACTAAACATCACAAAAACAAAATTTCAGTTTCACTTGACTTGTTATATTTGATTTCAAATGGTCAAGCAAAGACTTAGCTAAGATCTGAAGAACAAGGGTTTGGTTGATAGTTGTCACCAAAGGATGAGAGACAGAGGATCAAAGGCTTACCCTAGCAAATGTTATGAATCCCCTTGCATCTAACTATTTCTTCCACACTCCTTTACCATGTTCCTTCCATCCTCATGCTCCTTTAGTCATGTGACCTCCATGAGGCTGATCACATGACCAGTCATGTGATGAGTCCAGACTCTGACATTATCTATGATATCATACCTCCAGGGTTACACATGTAGACTATCTTAGATCCCTCCATGATCAGATCTCCTTAGCATTCCCATGCCATCCCCTAGATCTCCTAATCCAATCCAATCTTCACTCTGTATCCTATTTAGATATCTCCATGGATCTAGATCCAGATCTCAGGGTTCGCCTCATGGCAGCCTTGCACATCTTATCTCCATCTGTGCTTCCATTTTCTTCTCACATTCATTACTGTACCATTGTTACCTTCCCATGTATAGTAGTATAGATCCTGGTCTATGTGCAGACCCAGGCAATATATAAGAACAGTGGCCTAAAGCTGGAAACCCCAGCTTTAGCCACTTGTCAGTTTAGCCTCTTTTCTGTGTGCTAAGGGACTTGTCCCTCATTCTCAAGGTGGTCACATGATGGATACTGCTCTGGCTGGCCCTTGATATGGGCTTCCCTCTTTCTTCTGCTGAGTAGCTCCATTATCAGCCACTTTCTTTTCATTGTCATTTGGTCATCTGGCTGATAGATTTGTTTGGATTCGCAATGAATGTGCTGATTTGTTCATAACAGCAAATGGCTAGGCAAGAGACTTCCCATTGAAGCAGGTGGACCAAGGGCAATCACTTGTAATCAGAATGGGATGTAGGTATGAGCTAAAATGTTATGTGAGCAGACTGACATCACTGAAGCTGAGCAACTGAAGGTCTGCCATAAGACCTTATAGAAAAGAGAGAGCTATGGAGAGCACTTATTGGTCAAGGTTTTAACCCAAGACACAAGTGGCCAAAGCTGGGAATGCCAGTTGAGGACACACTCTTTTATATATGCAATCCAACTGTGCATGAACCAGGCTATGTGTACAGGGTGTGGTAAGATAAGGTATGAACTACTACTTAAATAGGATATGATATCTCATGAGTATGAGAGAGTTCTGTGTGAGAAGCATAAGCCTGGTGATTAAAAGTGAGTGTTAACCATGAGGCATGATATCATATGATATCATGGGTCTAGATCATGGGAATATGATTTGATCATGTGATCAGTGTATAAATCTCATATTGTATAGGGTTTTGTAGATTCCACAGTGGGACAGTGTAGAATTAGACAGGAATGTATAATGTATCATATATTGGCCTCACCTGCCCATTATATACTATGGTGGGACCTAAAATTGAGCTTGAAGATTACCAACCTTGTCTAAAGAGTGCTTTCTGAGATCTAAGTCTCCAAGCCCCATAACTATGTCTGGTGAGAAATGCAAATCTCATAACACACCTCTTCTTTTTCATAATAAACAGCCTAAGAAGCCCAAGGTCATAGGTGTTAATACCTCCTGAACATCTGCTTAAATTGTGACTCAGACATCATAGCAAAATCTCACACTTAGTAACTGGCTTGCTGTCTTTGCTTACATTGATACATATCCATTTGTCCCACAGAGGGGTATCATAAAGCATTTCAAGACACTGGAGACTGGAGCTTTGAATTTTACACAGCCAACACTTTCATGAAAGTTGAAGGATTACTCAGATATCAAAAGTTGCATTAATAACAACCCATTGGCTCTCTCTTCAAAGTGGCCTCAAGTTATTACCTGACCAGATGTTGAAAGGGCCCTAATCTTGTGAGTTGAGCATATAAAGGCAAAGGGTGAGCAATTCAATGGGCAAATATTAAAGGAGAAGCATTACAAGTTTGAGAAGCTTCTCAGAGATGGATGGATAACCTCCTTTTATTGAACATCTAAGATTCATGAACACCATTGTCATGGTGAAGGTGGATAAGTTGATCTCACTGCTATTGAAATGGAGCAAGTGCAGGTTTGTGAGATCTCATCTAAATTTGCATTGCAGGATTGGTGGAACTTTGACAAGACAAGTCTTTTTCCATTGTGAGTTTCACTGATTTAACTAATATAATCTTATACATTGTGTTAATTTAGTGCACCCCCTGATTGTGATCTGGCAATGAAACAAATGAGTGGGAAAAAGAAAGAAAAATTCTGCATTACACTTGGAGTTGCCTGCAATAATGATAAAAGTGAGAAATTCCATTTAATGTTTATTGGAAAGTCCTGGAATCCCTGTTGCTTTCAGAAAAAGTCTCCTAATTAGTGGGAATTTTATTATCATAAAAATAAGAAGGCTTGGATGACATTGGCCCTCTTTGAGGAGTAAGCACCCTTTACATGCTCTCAAGTAAGAAATTAATTGTGTGAAATAGATAGCTCAAAAATTTTGACTACAAAATATATGCTGCAAATTGACAGGTTGCCTCTTTGTGGACAACTTCTCTGGGCACACAATTGATTATGAGCCAAGGAATGTGCAGCTTGAGTTTTTCAAACCAAAAATAACCCCATTTGTATAGCCTTGAAATGCTGGCATCTGTTAAGGACCAGATCTCTGAGAGGTATGTAACTCCAGAAATCTGGAGTTTGAGTAGGACTTGGCTTCACCTTATATGATATGCCCTTGTTACAACTCTGGGTTTGTCCTGTAATTTCAGAAAGGTGGAAAGAAGGTCAGATTGACCTTGTTGCAAGCAACAAAGGTTGAGGGTGAGTCAGATGAGAGTCCAAAGATTCAAGAGGATTGAATTGAGTTTGGAGACTGTTTAAATCAATACTTAAACTGAACTATTTACAACAGAAGTACAGAGACTTATATATGGATGCAAGATATAGGTCTTACTAATGGTTCAGAGTGTGGATAGTAAGTGGCTTCCTAACATAAGAATCTCATCTTTGATGTGGTTGGAGAGACCATTTTAAAAATGGTGCTAGGGAGCATCTTCTCTGTAATCTCAGACTTGCAACATCATAAAAACCCCAGATTTCAGATAATGTCTTACACATGTGGCCTATGTCTCTCAAGTCCAGGTCCTCTGGACTCAAGTCTGATTGAAGGTCCAAGGGTTAATATATAAAGTTTATTAGGAGATGAATGGAGATTGGAGCAATGAAAGGATACCTAGGAGGACTTTGGTACAGGACATATGTGTTACACCCTTGCCAAGACTCAGTCCTTGTATTTCATAGGAAAGGAGAAGGGAGAGAGAGAGAGGGAAGAGAGACCAGATGAGGATATGAAGGAAACTAACTTGGGTCAGACAGGAGAAGAAAGGAGACTAGTTTGATATTCATACTAGGGTACAAGACAGAGTACAGGAGACTTATATACTAGAAGTCTGATTCAGAGTTCAGACAGAGGAATGGAGGAACACATGGAAAGGTACATTGGGTAAAATGGAAGCATATGGTAAGGGTGTCATATCCATCCATTCCAGATCCTCAGATCCAACTCTAGATTCAACTCTGGACCCATTTCTCCTGACTGTTAGAACTGGGGTCTCTGGGAGGTAACTCCAGAACTCTGGAGTTCAAGCAGGACTTGGCTTCACCATGTGTGGTATGCCCTTGTTACAACTCTGGGGATATCCTGTAATTTTGGAATGGGCAGAAGAAGTCAGATTGACCCTGTTGCAAGTAATGAAGGTCAAGGATGATTGAGAAAAGAGTCTTGGAGACTCAAGGGGGTCAGAGTGAGTTTGGGAGACTATCCAAGTTGATATTCAAATTGAAGTATCTACTACAGGTGTGGAGACTTATATATGGGAGTAGAACATAGGTTTTACTAATAATCCAGAGTGTGGATGCTAAGTGTACCAGAGCTGTGCTTCTAAGCAGAGCACAGGGATGGAGGGTAAACTGGGACAAAGCTAGTGGCTATGTACTGTAAGTGAAGAATGGAACATAATACTAAGAACAAGGAATACTAAATACAGAGGGTCTGGAATGTCAGGGATGTGGACTCATTGAGAACACACTGGAGGTTGTAGGAAAAAAGTCCAGAGTTGGGTCCAGAGTTAAGTCCAGAGTTCCAGATTGACAGATATAACACTGATCTCTGGTGCATTCTCAATGAGTCTGCACCTCTGATATTCTGGATAGTTCTCCTTGTTCTTCACATTACTCTCCATTTTCCACTCAGTACATAGTCACTAGCTTTGCTCCAGTTCACCCTCTGTTCCTGTGCTCTGCTTAGAAGCACAGCTCTTGTATATTAAACATCCATATATAAGTCTCTGTATTTCTATTGTAGATACCTTAGTTTAAATATCATCTTAAACCCTGATTCTCTGACCCCCTTGAGTTTCCAGACTCTCATCTGACCTACCCTCAACCTTCATTGCTTACAACAAGGTCAAATCTGACCCTATCCTGTCCTTCAAAATTACAGGATAACCCAGACTTGTGATAAGGGCACATCAAATAAGGTAAAGCTGAGTTCTATCTGAACTCCAGATGTTGTCCTGGAATTACCTTCTGAAGATCCAGTTTTAACAAAGGGGAAGCATATATAGGGGGATTCATATGGGGTGGCAAAGGGTCTAAGGGAATAATGAAGGGTTAAGGATAGACAAGAGGAATACCAAATACATATAGTAACTATAGAAGTCTGAGAGGAAAGAGTGAAGTCTGGGTGTGGAGGTATAAAGTCCAGGTTCAGAGGTACAGAGTGTGTTGTGTTTATTCTGTCTACTATAGTCAAACAAACTCAGACATTAGGACATGGACATGGTGCATTACATAATGATTACATAATGTGCCAGTAGATAAAATTGATTTCACTGCATTCTCACCTCAGTCACAGATTCTGTCTTGTACTGAGGTAAGACCAGACCATTCACACTTTGTACTCTATACTCATTCCCTGTAGTACACTTCTACAGGTGCAATATATCAGTCACAGACTCCATCTTGTACTGAGTACACTTCTACAGGTTATGAGCCCCATGTTGCTCTAATCTACAGATTGAATGCATACATTTGTGTCCATATCATGCATACATTCACTAAAATGACCAGTACTACATCAGAGGAGATCAAGCTGCCAAAGCTTGATGTGTCCAGTAAGGAGTGGTCCTCTTGGAAGGTCTGACTCCAGCTTGCTGCAGCCAGTCAAGGATTGGCTGGTTACCTCAATGAAAGCAAAGCAAAGCCCACAGACCCAGCAACAGGGAAACCATCTAGGTGGATGGCATCTACTCCTGCTGAGCTCAAGTCAGTTGCAGATTACAAAAAGGATTTGGTGACTTGGGGTGAAAAGGATGCAAAATTGCAGCATATCATTGCCACTACCCTCCCTAATTCCCTCTTCATTCATCTTGTGAACAAGAATTCAGCCCATGAATACTTTACAACACTTTCCAATCTCTTCCAATCACAGTTCATAGTGGTTGGCACTGAAATGTGTCATCAGTTGGGGGAACTCAAGTTAAAGGATGGTGGGGATGCTTGAGTGCACATTGAGAAAAGCATCACCTTCTGTGAGGACCTTGCCTCTATTGGATAACCTGTCTCAGATGAGGACCTTTTTAACATTGTATATGCATCTCTTCCTTGTTCTTACAACCCTGGGTTAGCTGTCTTGTCCTCCACTATACACATACAGGGCACTACCATCACTTCTGATGATCTGATGAACATCATGCTAGAGGAATATGACTGACTTACACTCCAGGGGGGCTTCCTCTTTATCTGAGGATGCTGCTTTTGATGCCAATGTGTTGTCCAAGAAAGGAAAGGGCTGGGGGAAGAAATTTGGCAGCGACTGCTATAACTGTGGTTGGTCTGGTCATAAGGATTGTGATTGTTGGGAGGAGGGTGGTGGTAAAGCTGGCCAGGCTCCCAAGGGGTGGAAATTCCACAGCAAGAAGGCTAAAGATGACAAAGGCAAAGGCAAAGTGTCAGCCTCCATGAATGCAGCCACCAGCAACAAGGACTCACCTGACAGTGCATGGCTTGCTGTGCCTGAGCCTGACTCACCTGTTGTGTTGTGAATGAATTGGCACATTCACTGAGAACCAAACAAACCCATTGGCTGGATGACTGAACAACAACCAAGGAAGGACAGCTGATGACAGAGCTACCTGGCAGAAGGAAAGAATGCCCATATCATAGGCTA
>JBBPKS010000464.1:0-12604 GCA_038089355.1 Pulveroboletus ridleyi | reverse complement strand
CGTGTGATCCATCATAGTCTCATTCCCTACTGAAACTTTCTTGAAGAGCAACATTACATGCAAGCCATATTTTCGGGTCAATGTTTTGTGCTCACCAGGTTCCCTATGCTCGGGACCATTGCCTTGACCGAGTTTGAACTTCGAAGCGGTAACATTGTCCATCCACTCGCACACCGCATACTTGGTTGCTGTGAGCTGGCCATTTTTTTTCATGGGCCGCGTCCCACACTGTGGTAAGGAGTTACGAATAGAATTTCACTCACACTACGCTCTTCTTGTATGCCCTGTTTCTTACCGTTATGGCGCAGATCCACTTTACTGTCGATACAGCCCACCCCAGGTGCTGCATGCTCGAATCTGTGCTTTAGAGTAGTCAGTCGTCTGGAACCGTAATGGGCATATTCAGCGTATCTATTGTAGACTTGGGAGGATACGATGCATTATTAGCGCCATGAAGGTCTATGGGCTATAAGAATAGAGGTTGGTGGGTATTCCCTATGACCAAGCAACTCATCATAAGCATGGAGAACGACGGTCGGGAAGAACAAAACTAATAATGTGTCGCAACTTTTCCGCACTGATGATAATGAAATGTCACCTTGCTTGGCAAGTCCATGTCTTGAAAGTTGTCCGCAAAATGGCTGGCTTGCAGTGGGTCGTGGTATGGGTCGGACATTGCCGTGTGTGATTGCCATTTGTCGGAACTTGAAATGCGGGGCTGTGCGAGGGAAGTCCTGCGCCGTCGCACTGCCACGCCACCCTCCCCTGCCTTCGGCCGTCAAAAATGTCCTTGTCGCCCTCTGTAGTTACCTGTGATTGTTAAAATTCTAAGTAAAAGGCAGTAATGCCTACTACATCAGTTAATGGTAGTAACAGTATAATGTAATAGGGACTCACCTCAGATGCTACCCAAGAGGTAGCAAGAATGACTGAGGGGAGTCTGGAAGTGAAGTGAGAGTGAATATAAAGTGGACAGAGATATGAGCACAACTCTGATCAACTCTGAAGTGGGGTAAGTGATCTCTGGAGGAATGGATGTTAGAGATAACAACTCCAATCTCCTCCAGGCTCTCCTATCTAACTCCAAAGTTCACTAATGAACTCTGGGATGAACTCCTTGTCATATTATGCAAGTGTGCGCACAGCCACCTGATGGACCCAGACTGCTACTTTGGACATGATACTTTAGAACTGCCAACACTTTTGTAACATGTACAGACCTTATTCCCCTTTCATGTCTTTATCTGCCTTTATTCCCTTTGATTCCATATGTGCTTCCCTTTCATACAATTAGTGGCACAGATAGTATATTTGCTTTGTCTCGGAATGGATCACCTCAGCTCATTTGTCCCATGTGAAGAAAGGAAAGGAGAGGAGTTAAGCCTAGATGGCCTCCATCTACCTTTGACCATTCCTGGGGCTGGTGGGAGACTTGCCCTTTCTTATGGATGATATCACCATGAACAAATCTAGTTCTGAGGTATTAACAGAGGTAACAGGAAGAAACACTAATCTGTATAATGTGAAAAATCTAAGTAAAAGGGCAGTGATTGCCCACTACACTAATTAGCAATAGTAATAAGGTAAAGCAAGGACTGGTACTCACCTCAGCTGCTGCCCAAGGAGTAGCAGGAATGACTGAGGGGAGCCCAGGAGTGAAAGGGAATATATATATAGGGTAGGCAAAGATGCGAGCGTGAAGTCCAATCAACTCTGAAGCAAAACAAGCAATCTCCGTAAAAAAATAGTAAAGGGGGAGAGAAAATGGCACAAAGTTATGGAATGAGAATGAAACGAAGATAGGGTAAAGGGATGACATAAGGAATATATACTGATATACCATTGGACACAAGTCTGGCCATCCTATCCATCTCCAACTGCTTCCATGGGACTTCGGTAACTCCTATATAGGAGTTATAGGAGTTTGTCTGGAACTTCATTAAGGAACCTCAGAGTTGGACAGGAGGGCCTGGAGGAGATCAGAGTTGTTATCTCTAACATATAACGGGGTAGGTGTTGAGGAACTTGAAGAACTTGATATAGCAAAGGTTTTGATAATTGATTTATAGTTGGTTCAACACTTAATATCTGTAACAGTTAATGAGCCTGGAAAATACTTTATTCCAGCTACTGATCCAAGCCCAAGAGGGCCTGCCTTATATACTAAAGTACAGGCAGTTATGTAATTGATAATGTAATGGGCAAGAGAGAAATGCTATAGGACCTCAAGTGAGATTCTATTGCCATTGGCAGATAAGCCAGATAAGAGAGCTAAATGCTATGGGCTGAAGAGATAAGAGTGTAAAACACTATAGGTAGAAGATACACTATTGGATATTGTGATAAGCCACTGAGTCATAGGGTCAAGGGTTAGCAGGGCCCAGACCTGACAATATGAAATGACAATATTGTCGAATAGTATTGTAAGAGCAATATGAAATACTTATCAGGTGACATTTCGTGATGACCTGGATTAGGTTATGTAACCTGAGTCTATCCAGGGACATGTGACAATTATGTCATCATGTCACATGACCTGAAAAGTGAGAGGAAACCCTAAATGGTGAAAAAGATGTGAAAGCAAATATGAAAACCCCAGCCTGAAGTGAAAGAGAATCACTGGGTTTTCAATACCATGCAACAACTGAGATGAGTATCATACATTATATAGTCTGTGCCATGTGTACTTATGATCTACCTAGTGATCTCCTCACAGGTAATATATCTAGCTTGTTTGTCCCATGCAATGACTGAGCAATCTCCTCACAGCCACCTCACTGTGTGTTACCACTCATAGCTTTTTTCACTCCTATAGCTCCTACCCAGTGTTACAAACCATCTTCAGCCCCTCTCTTTTCTTCATCACATGACCAGTCACATGACCAGCCCTAGACCATGACATCATATAACATCATGCCTCATGGCTGGCATGCCCTTTTAATCTCCATTGACCCTAGTGGGAACTCTCTCACGATTGTGTACACTAGTCTACCCATGTATAGTAGTTTGTCCCATGGACCCTATGGTCCATGCACACCTCTGTGTACTATATAAACCCAGGTGCCTCAGCTGGCATCCCCAGCTTTGACCACCTGTTGTCTCTGTACAATAGTGTGAGCTTGAGCCCTTCCCTTCACTCTACTCCTCACCAGGCTTGTAGTAGCCTGTGAAGCTGAGACCAGTGGTGTAGTCATTAGTGATTTGTAACACCCAGAAGTTACCAATGTGTTGGAGATGACAACTCCGACCTCCTCTGTGCCCTCCTATCCAACTCCAAGGTTCCTTAATGAAGTTCCAGATGAACCCCTATAACTCCTACATAGGAGTTACTGAAGTCCTATAGAAGCAGTTGGAGATGGATAGGAAGGCCAGACTTGTGTCCAATGGCATATCAGTATGCATTTCTTATGTCATTTCTTTACCCTATCTTTGCTTCACTCTCATTCCATAACATCATGCCATTTCCTCTTCCCCTTTACTATTCCCTTATGGAGATTGCTTGTTTCATTTCAGAGTTGATCAGACTTTGCACTCACATCTTTGCCCACCCTATATATATATTCCCTTTCAATCCTGGGCTCTCCTCAGTCATTCCTGCTACTCCTTGGACAGCAGCTGAGGTGAGTACCAGTTTTGATTTACCTTATTACTATTGCTAATTAGTGTAGTGGGCAATCACTGCCCTTTTACTTAGATCTTTCACACAATGTTCTATAGGAGTGGCTGAAGATGGATAGGAAGGTCAGACTTGCATCCAATACCATGCCAGTATGCACTCCTTATGTCATTCCCTTACCCTATCTTTGCTTTGTCCCTATTCCATAACTTTGTGCCATTTCTCTTTCCCCTTTACTATTTCCTTATGGAGATTGCTTGTTTTGCTTTGGAGTTGATTGGACTTTGTGCTTGCATCTGTGCCTACTTCATATATATATTCCCTCTTACTCCTGGGCTCCCCTCAGTCATTCCTGCTACTTCTTGGGCAGTGGCTGAGGTGAGTTCCAGTTTTACTTTACCTTATTACTGTTGCTAATTAGTGTAGTGGGCAATCACTGCCCTTTTACTTAGGTGAATATTGTTACAAACCACCTTCAGCCCCTCTCTTTTCTTTGTCACATGACCAGTCACATGACCAGGTCCAGACCATGACATCATATGATACCATGCCTCATGGCTGGTATGCCCCTTTAATCTCTGTTAACCCTGGTGGGAACTCTCTCACAGTCATGTACAGTAGTATAGCCATGTATAGCAGTTTATCCCATGGATCCTATGGTCTGTGCACATCTCCCCATACTAAATAAATCCAGGTGTCTCAACTGGCATCCCCAGCTTTGACCACCTGTTGTCCCCTGGATAATAGTGTGAGCTTGAGCCCTTTCCTTCCTCTCCTCCTTGCCAGGCTTGTAGAAGCCTGTGAAGCCAAGGCCAGTGGTGTGGTCATTAGCGATTCATAACACTTGGTCAAAGCTATCTACACTGCCCTCGGAAGAATGTGCTGTCTTGTTGGTAAAACCATTGAGATCGGATGACAAGGGTTCCCCATCAGAAGAATGCAAGTAAGAAACAAAGTCTGTTAATAATGGCTGCTGGTGCCCAGGCATAAGGGACATAGTGTATTGTTTCCATATGATGGAATGGGGTATACCACTCAAACAGGTTGCATACACAGTTGTCCGCTGTATTAAATTAGGATAAAGTTGCTTTTGCTGATAGTGCACTATGGTATAGACCCTGTGGTTTGGGTTTACCAGGTTCACAGAATACCTGTGACATCTATTGTCAGCACATGATATGTGTATGATACTCCTTGTTATCGAGGCTCTACCCCTTTGACAGAACCCACACCATCCATAGCAAGCTGTTAGAAGAAGACCAAATGTAACTGAATCCTTCCCCTGATCTTATCTCCAACAATCACCCCCATAAGCATCCCCAGACGTCAGTTGAAAGATACTGGTGAGTAAGGACTGTAAAATTTTAAAAATTTGTTCTACAAAGGTTTGCTGCCTGGTTCTTGTTATGATTTACATCTATGCTTACATATTTTCTTCTTATTTGGACTTACCCCTCCTTGCTTGGCTCTCGTTATGCTAAGCCTGTAGTTCCTTCCCTTTTCCAGAACATTCTTTGCTTACTAACTAAGCTCCTTTCGCCATTGGCTCACTGACTCAATGATCAGTTAGCCGTTTATTCTTTTGTGTTCCTTCAGTTTCTATATGATTACTAAGCATCCCTTTGTTCTCATATATAAACCCCAAGTAGTTCCCCTGTACTTCTTTACACTTGAGTGAGTGCAGGATTGAAGCTGATTTGCGAGTGGACATTTAGGGACATCCTTAAACTACCTATTCCAGACCAAAAGGAGTGGAAAGCTGCATGCCATGAGCAGCTGGAGATGCTTAAGAAGTGAGACATATATGAACTAGTAGACCACCCCAGAAACTGGCAGATCATAAAGAACAGATAGGTCTTTGACATCAAACCAGACGGTCAAAAATATGAAGGGATTCTCCCAGATTAAAGGACTCAACTTTGATCAGATATTCTCCCCAGTTATGTGCTTTGAGACAGTGCGACTTATGCTCACATTAGCTACCCTGGAAAACTGGCATATTGAAGCCATAGATGTCCATAGTGCCTATTTATATGGCAAGCTGGATGAAGAGATCTACATAGAATAGCCAGAAGGATTTAACCTTCCTGGCCAAGAAAACAAAGTTCTTTGCCTACTCAAGGCATTATATGGTCTCAAGCAGGCTGGATTTGCATGGTGGAAAGCCCTCAACCAGTCCATGAAAGAACTTGGCTTTGAACACCTTAAGTCAGACACTGGCTTATTTCTCTACAGAAAATGTGGCACCCAAATGGTAGTTGTGATCATCTATGTAGATGATGCTATGTTCTGTGGACCCAACAAGCAGACTGTTAATGAGGTCAAATCCCTATTCATGAAGAAGTGGGAATGTAGAGATCTTGGTGTAGCTACCAAGTTTCTCCATATGTGAATCCACTGCTCAGGACACCAGATCTTAGTTGATCAGTGTGACTACTTAGAAAAGGTCCTAGTGCAATTTTGCATGCTTAATGCCCACATTGCCCCTACATCTTTGCCTCAGGGGTACTACCCCCTAGATAATGATCAAACTGCTGATCCTGGAACTTGTTCACGATTTCAGTCCATTATTGGGTCTTTGCTCTACATCATGTTGGGCACCCATCCTGATATTGCATATGCAGTCACTGCCCTCTCAAGGCAGGCTGCCAACCCCACAGAAGATCATGTAAACAAAGTGCTGTATATCTGTCACTATTTACTTGGTACTTGCCACTACTCTCTAATCTATGATGGCATTTCTGGGGATGGCATTACTGCTTGCACTGATTCAGACTGGGCTTCAGATCCAAACACAAGGTGCTCTTAGACTGGCTGGTTCCTTAAACTGGCTGGTGGCATATTCTCATGGCAGACCCAAATGCAAAAGGTTATTGCCCTCTCCTCTACTGAGGCAGAATATATTGCCTTATCTGATTGCAGTTGTCAAGTGATATGGATTTGCCAACTACTTGGTGAAATGGGATATAAGCTGAAAGCAATCCCCATATGTGATGATAACTGTTATGCTTGATCCCGAAGGGTCTAGCATGAACTTGGCAAAGGTCCTAAGACACAAAGACAAGGGGGTATCTTGCGAGTAGCAAGATCAAAGGTTCATCCTGGTGATACCAGACAATGGACTTCCCAGTAAAACAGGTGGACCAAGGACAATCCCTTGTAATCAGGATGGGATGCGGGGAGAGCTAAAGCGCTCACTCAAGTGTAGAGCAGAGACACACAAAGAGGGGAGTTTAGGATAGTATATGCCAAGTAGGTCTAAGCTGAAGAGTACAGGTGCCACTTGGAGGTTTATATACGAGAACAGAGAGTTGCTGAGTAATTGTATAGAAACTGAAAGAACAAGAAAGAATAAATGGCTGACTGATCATTGAGTCAGCAAGCCAATAGTGAAAGGAACTCAGTGGGTAAGCAGAGAATCTTCTAGAAGGGAAGGGAATGAACAAGCACGTGGTAGGAAGAACTACGAGCTTAGCATAACGAGAGCTAAGCAAGGAGAGATAAGTCCAGTGAAGGAAGAAAAGAAACAAGATATGTTTATAAATCATAACAATAACCAAGGATCTATTTTCATGGCATCCAACTCAGTGACCGAAAAGCAAAACAAGCATATAGATATTCACTGGCACAGTATTAGAGATTGGGTAGCTGAGGGGAAGATCAAACTCTTTTTCATTGAAGGTTCTACCAATCTTGCCAATATGTTCACTAAGAACCTTGGACATATCAAGTTTAAGCAGCTCCAATCACAGTTAGGTTTGGTTTTCTATGACCATCCACAGACTTAAGCCATGTCTTATCTCTAATTGCTTATGCACCTTCACTGGCTACTTAGCAAGGGGGAGTGTTGAACAAGCTAAGACTTGTTCTAGCCCCATTCTACAGTAGAGTACAGTAGTGTTAGAGATTACAACTCCAATCTCCTCTGGGCCCTCCTGTCCAACTCCAAGGTTCCTTAACAAAGTTCTGGATAAACTCCTATAACTCTTACATAGGAGTTACCAAAGTCCCATGGAAGCAGTTGGAGATGGATAGGATGGCTGGACTTGTGTCAAATGGCATATCAGTACACATTCCTTATGTTATCCCTTTACCCTATCTTCGCTTCATTCTCATTCCATAACTTTGTGCCGTTTCCTCTCCCCCTTTACTATTCCCTTATGGAGATCGCTTGTTTCGCTTTGGAGTTGATTGGATTTCACGCTCGCATCTTCACCTACCTTATATATATATTCCCTTTCACTCCTGGGCTCTCCTCAGTCGTTCCTGCTACTCCTTGGGCAGCGGCTGAGGTGAGTACCAGTCTTTGCTTTACCTTATTACTATTGCTAATTAGTGTAGTGGGCAATCACTGCCCTTTTACTTAGATTTTTCACAAGTAGTTTACCTAGTATGGTGTATTATATCAGCTGTACTTATATTTGGACTCAGTTGTCTGAGTTTGAATCATCTCTTGATCTACTACCACTACCTTGTGTGAACATATCAACCAATCACCTGCACTTATGTAAGTCCTACTAGCCTAACCTCTGTAGCTTGTAGTGTGCCTGTTCAACATATATAGTACAGAGGAGTGTACATGGACCATAGGGTCTGTGGGATAAACTACTATACATGAATAAACTAGTGTACACAGTTGTGAGAGAGTTCCCACCAGGGTCAACAGAGATTAAAAGGGTGTGACAGCCATGAGGTATGATATCATATGATATCATGGTCTAGGCCTGGTCATGTGACTGGTCATGTGACAAGAAAAGAAAAGGGGCTGAAGGTGGTTTATAACAATGCCAGCTGAAACACCTGGGTTTATATAGTATGGTATAGTGTGCATAGACCACAGGGTCCATGGGATAAACTACTATACATAGATAACTACTATACATGGTCATGAGAGAGTTCCCACCAGGGATGATAGTAATTAAAAGGGTGCATAGGCCACATGTGATGATGTCATGTGATGTCATGGTCTAGACCTGGTCATGTGACCAGTCATATGACAGATGAAGGAAGAAAAGATAGGGGGAACAAGGGTGGTGCATAACACTTCATATATTCCCTCTCACTCCTGGGCTCCCCTCAGTTGTTCTTACTACTCCTTGGGCAGTGGCTGAGGTGAGTTCCAGTTTTACTTTACCTTATTACTGTTGCTAATTAGTGTAGTAGGCAATCACTGCCCTTTTACTTAGATGAATATAGTCATTCCTGCTACTCCTTGGGCAGTGGCTGAGTGGGCAATCACTGTGCTTTTACTTAGATTTTTCACAATGGAAAGAGTACAAGTATGGAATTTAGGGAATAGATCAGAAAAGGGAATGTAACCATAAAGAAATGTACTGGTAAGCATGACTGATCACACACAATTCCAATCCAACAACTTCTATAGGGCCTTGCACTCTATCAGGAAAATGACAAATTTCTTATTTTAGCTTACTGTGCTTACATGCACTTAAATTTGCTATTACAAGTGTAATAGCCTGAATAAGTAGAAAAAGGCAGTACAGAAGGAACATGTGAAATTTTCTGAGTCCCAGAATAGAGCAGCTGTCAAGTCTGGAGTAATCTGGACTAAAGTACATTAGAAAAGAGATGAGTTTAAGTAAAAGGAGCTGTTAAGTCCAGGTCCTCTGGACTCAAGTCTGGTCAGAGGTTCAGAGGTGAGTGCATGAAGTTTGTCAGAGGATGAATGGAGGATAGAGTGGAGAGGGAATACCTAGGAGGACTTGGTGTAGGACTTATGTGTTATGCCCTTACCAAGGTTTGGTCCTCATATTTTGTAGGAAGGGAGGAGGAGAGCAAGAGAGCAAGAAAGATATTGAATGAGGATCTGGAGGAGACTAATGTGATATTCATACTGAGGTTCAAATACAGGAGACTTATACAGTCTGGAGTTTGGATGGAGAAATGGAGGAATGTATGGTAAGGTATGTTAGTTAAGAGGAGAGCATATGGAGATAGAAAACATACATAGGAGAAGGCATATGGTGTGGTGAAGGGTCCAAGGTAAGAATGAAGGGTCAAGGATAAAATGAAGGGTCAAAGGGGAACAAAGGAAATACTAAATATAGTAATGAAGTCTGAGGGAGAAAAACAAAGTCTGGGTTTAGAGACAGAGTGAAGGGTTCGGAGGACAGAGTTTGGAGCAGATATGATGGTGCCCCCCTGTTAAGGCCAAGCCCTTGAGGCTGGCTAAGTTTGAGCCAGAGAAGAGGCCAGAGTGGAGGGTCATGTGATGTTTGTGTGTTGGAGTTTGAAATGGTCCAAAAGTCACATCTCATATAACACAGTTCTGTCTTTTAACCATGATCTTTGACCATCATGTGTGAAAAGGCAGCAGAGAAGTGTTATGCCAGGAAAGAGGCCAAACAGGTCACATGCAAGGAGTGCAAGTACAAGGAGGAGGCTGAAAGGGTTGAATGTGAGTGGGAGAAGCACATGAAGGCAGCAGAGCAACATGCCAAGGCCATCTGGGAAGAACACCTCAAGAAGGTGAAGGTGAAGCAGGAGGCAGTGTGAGTCAAGGAGAAGGGAAAGGCAAAGGTGATGGGTTGGACCCAGGTGAGTGGTCTGTTCATTGGACATTGGAGGTTGCTGTGAGTCAATCGAGTTCCCCAGCAAGGAAGAGGGGAACAAAGATAGTCTGTCATTATCAACTTGGGCCCCAAAGTGGGGATGTGAAACCACCAACCCTGGGTGGACCCAGAGGTGGAGAGGGCAGAGATGGAGGTGCAGATGGAGGGGGTGGAGAGAATGGAGGAAGCAGTGTAGGAGGTTGAGTCCTCCTACAGTTGCAAACCCTAACCCTCCCTTTTCAATCTGTTCAAGCATCCATTCAAGCACCCTTCATGCCTATAGTCCATCCAGGCAGGTCCTTTTTTGTATTCTGTTCATTTTTTGTTTTTCTGGCTCTGTTTGTTCAATCTGCCTGTTTGATCTGGGTCCAGATTGCATCTGTCCAGTACTGGAATCATACCATCCAGACCAGATCTTTTAGCTTACCTTTCCACTGGGTGCCAATTGGCCCTGGATTAGTTACATCTTGTAGATAGAAGTCCATGGGTATTTCTGGGACTATAAAACTGGTGTACCACATCTCTGAATACATCTTTTCACATCTCAATCTTTCATTCCTAATTCTGAGGGCTAGTTGCCTAGGTCCTCACTCACTTAGCCTGTTTCTCCTGGCCCCCTTCCTTGGGTTGAGTTTATACTCACACTCTTTTCTTTTGTCTGATCCTTATCCACTCCAGATAGGATCTATGTTTTACAGTGGAGGCAGAGGTAGGGATGGAGATGGAGGAGGCCCCAGAGGAACTGGAGGCCAAGTAGATAGAAGTGTTTTTGTTTTTCCTTTCTGTTTAAATCAAATGAAGTTCAAATTGGAGTAAGGAGTGGACAAAAGAAAAGAAAACAGAAGGGAAAGGGAAACAGAGTAAGTACTCAAGAAGGGAATGGTCCAGACTTGTCCAGATACCCCCAATGGAAGTCCGTGACTAAGTCCAAAGCATGACCTAATTCTGTAGCTAGTAGCCAGGAGGTCTCATTGTTAGTCCCTTCATATCTGAGCCAACATACCAAGTACAGGAGTTGGCAGTGATGCCTTCTCTGATCAACCTTGGAGTCTAGGATCTCTGTGATCTCATACTCAGGCTCTCTGTCAACCTTGATCAGAGGTGGCAGAGATTGGACTTGGTTCAGAATTGAGTTTGGAGTGTAAGATTCTAATTGCAAGATGTAGAAAACTAGGTGTATGGATTTCATAGAGTCAGGCAAACATAAGGTAAATGAGTGTGAACCAGGCTTAGCAATGATAGTAAAAGGTCCTAAATATTTTTTGGAGAGTTTTTTGGAGGGTCTAGTGGATCAGAGGTATTTTGCTTTGAGATATACCTGATTTCTGATAGTGAAGTTCAGAGCTGGAGATTGTCTTGCTGTAAGAGCCTGCAGGCTGTTAGAGATGACAACTCCAATCTCCTCTGGACCCTCCTGTCCAGCTCTGAGGTTCCTTAATGAAGTTCCAGACAAACTCCTATAACTCCTACATAGGAGTTACTGATGTCCTATAGAAGCAGTTGGAGATGGATAGGAAGGCCAGACTTGTGTCCAATGGCATATCAGTATGCATTTCTTATGTCATTCCTTTACCCTATCTTCACTTCATTCTCATTCCATAACTTTGTGCCATTTCCTCTCCCCCTTCACTATTCCCTTATGGAGATCACTTGTTTCACTTCGGAGTTGTTCAGACTTTGCACTCGCATCTTTACCTATCTTATATATATATTCCCTTTCACTCCTGGGCTCTCCTCAGTCATTCCTGCTACTCCTTGGGCAATGGCTAAGGTGAGTACCAGTTTTACTTTACATACCTTATCACTATTGCTAATTAGTGTAGTGGGCAATCACTGCCCTTTTACTTAGATTTTTCACATAGGCTCCTATGGTTGCATACCACCTTTTTCAGCTTGTCCACATGTCCATCCATATCATCCTAAGGTCAGTTTGTTCTATCTTTCCTTTATCCATTTGTCTATCTGCACATTTGGTTCTGGATTGCTGCAGATCTGTTATATCTGGTCTGGTACTGTTTGTTGTGAATGGCTCATCACGTTCACCAAGAAACTGAACCCAACCGTCAGCTGGACCAAACCATAACCCTAGAGAGAGGAAAGCTGATGACAGAGCTACCTGGCAGAAAGAGAGAATGCCCATATTGGGGGCTAGCCAGAGCAGAAACCGTCATAGAGCTTTCATGAGGGATGAAGGACGAGGCTTGAAGGCCAAGCCCTTAGCAGACAGAGGAGGAGCTAATCGACAAGTGGCTAAAGCTGGGGTTCCTGGCTTTAGGCCACTGGCCTTATATATTGCCTGGGTCTGTGCACAGACCAAGCAGTACACTACTATACATGGTAAGGAACATAACTACGGTAAGTGTAATGAAGGAAATAGAAGGACAGAGATTAAAGAGGTCAGGCTGCAAGGAGGCGAGCC
>JBBPKS010000463.1:0-12609 GCA_038089355.1 Pulveroboletus ridleyi | reverse complement strand
GCTGTGACCAGGCTGAGCCTATTCTTGAAAGACAGCCATGTTAGCCGTTACACCATATCCGACTGATTACATCGGCAGTGTATAATATCCTTGTTGCTGTCGTGACACATAGCTCATGTCTATCCGTCCCTTGTCTGCGTTTTTGATTTGATCATAGGTATCGCAACGAATCAGTGCTGGCGAGGGAAAGCTGTAAGGTTCGAACAACGGGCAAGATGATTTGCCTTTGGAGACGACAAGTCACTGCTACCGCT
The DNA here is from genome assembly GCA_038089355.1 of Pulveroboletus ridleyi. NCBI lineage: Eukaryota > Fungi > Basidiomycota > Agaricomycetes > Boletales > Boletaceae > Pulveroboletus > Pulveroboletus ridleyi. Next base: position 12,355 of record JBBPKS010000463.1, on the reverse strand, counting down.
CGAAACATCCAAATCAGCCGGAATACTAAAAACACGGCGAGAGCCAACGCCAGGCCACTATGCCACGTACCTGATTAAACTGCGGGGGCGCACCTTGGACGGAATTCCTGCGCTCCCGTCTCAGACTGCGAGTACGACCGTTGGTTTCCTAGTGTTCATTCAAGACGCCGCATGCTTTTCGTTGATTTGTCCTGCCTGCTTGCGGAGGGGATACCAGAGGTCGCGGGCATGCCATGTATGGCACATGATGACCTGATTTAAGACAATCGGGTTGGCGATGCGATGGTTGATAGGGTCCCGCAGAACTCACGTGTCGTTTATCATCTGAATAGTTCGTCCAACATTTAGGAAGAGTACACGAAACCCGTCATAACAACGGGGGGTGGACTCGCTTGTAGCTGACTAGAATAAGTGGTGCAAGAGAACTCAAGGATCGGCGTCACCATATCATACCGAACAAAAGTGCGTGGATAGGCGGGGTAGACGCGAAGGGATTGCCAGACACATAAATCTAACAGTGAGCTTAACATAGGTAGCATACGGTGAGCGATTGGAGGACCAGCAGTAAAGACGCACCGTAGTAGGCCACGGCCTGGTGATTTTAACACAGCGTGAATCTATGATCGTAAATTCTTACGCTGGGGGAAATCGCGTAGTGGAGAAGTCGAACAGGAGTGATAGGGAAAGACAAACGTACTATGCGGCAAACATGGGGGGGTTCAACGAGAGATGAATGATAGCATTGAGAATACGAGAAGTCACCGGCTCGGAGCATATTGGGGCATTGACGGACACGGTCGGGTGTCGAAATCCAGCGAACGGCATGTCAAGCTTTCGAGTTCTAAAAGACATATCCATATCTTCTGTCGAAATAGATTAAGCAAGATTCATGCCTCAGCCTCATACATTACCTTGGCCGGCAAGCATAGCAACGCAAGTTCCCTGCTACACGAAAACCACACCGGAACCAACGTGCGATCGAACTCGGATGCGTCAAGCGTGAAGTTATCCGGATTCCACCAGAAACAGGTTTTGTTTCAGGCCAGCTGACTAATCCAGTTGTTGACGGCCGGTCACGCTGCCTTTCAGCCAACCATCTTCTGTGTCGTCTTCTCCCTTATCCTCAAAAAGTCGCGGAATTGAACTTTCCGGACAGGGCGGTGTTCGACTGTCCGAGTTTTGTCTGCGGCATACCACGGCAAATCCAGGCGGGGATTTAATATTCTGCCAATGCCGCACGCGGCCATCCCGCTGGCGGCGGGCGCCCGCCTTTCCCGCGCCCTATGCTCACATGTCGCTTAGTTAGTTATATCATCCCTTATTGCTTTCAAGCCCTGTGAAAACTGGTTATGACTGGGTCTTACCCTATATTTACCCATGTTAACTACAAACCAGTTGAGATTGAATTAATACTAGTTGATATTCTCCCTATAAAGTGGGAATTATTTGAGAAAGTAGATATGATGGGGCAGAATCTGGTCTTATCCTATCTTAACTGACCTCAGCAATGCATATCTGATGAGATCCTGCCAATAAAAATACCATTGCTTGCATTCTCATTAAATATCACCCATTATCAAATATGTAGATTGTTTGATACTGGTGCATACTGGTGCAGATTACGATCTTGCCAAATCTAATATAATCTAAAGCATTTGCATTAACCACCTGCTACACAAATCTAGTAGCTACCACTGCAACCAGCAGCAGACAAAAGACTGTCTCTATGAAAACAGCATGAAAACAAAGAATGGTAGTGGTATCAAGCAACCATCCACCATAAAGAGAGTCCGACAGGCAAGGGAATGAGAATAAATGATGATAGCGAGGTTCGAATGCATGAAGACAGGATTGGGAGGGAATTTCAGTGAGTTGCATGAAGCTCAAGTGTATGGGTGCAAGTCAAGCCAATCTAGACAAGAAAAGTCTAGACCATAGGGCAATTGAATGCATCCTTGTTCCAGGCATCTTAAGTGACCTAGAAATCATACTATCAATATACTGCTTCCCCTCAGATGACATACATACCAGATCCACAGGTTCCTTATCGTAGGCCTGTTGAATTATAGCCAGTCATGGTATGAGATAATGATATGATAGTCTCACTCACCTCCTGAAGGGAAACCAACTATAAGACTACAGGAGTGGAACACTGTGAGAGAAGGGCACAGGCAGATGGGGCAAATGATGTCATTGAGAAGCAAGATGTACTTGCTGAGCAAATGCACATCTTATCGCCCATCAATATCAGAGCCCAAAAACCCTCTTTGGCCTGTCACCGGCATGATGACAGCCTGAAGCTCTCATGGTGGGGACAATTAGGCATGACAAAATGAGTGATTGTAAGTAGTATGTCAGGTGTGCCCAAGCTGCACCAGGCAACATTGCCCTAGCAGCTCTGATGACTAGGTGCATTCATCCTCTGCAGCATCTGCCAGACACCTGTAATAAGTAGTTGCAGAGAGAAGCTGGGGTTGCCCATTTCAGTGTCAACAACAGAGACAGAGTCGTTGTCTGTCAATGGGTTCTGTCAGTGGCAGAGTGGATGCTCGTATGCTGGAGCTGGAGTGGAGGAAAGAGCAGTAGGGGGGAGAACTCGGAGTATTTGATACAATCATGAGGTAGCATGCTATGTTTGCATTTCACTGATGTCGATGCCAATGCAACATTATTGCACATTGCGCATTGCACAGCATGTGACAAGGGAAGCCAATGTGGTGATAATACAATCTCACACTTGCTATTGATAACATTACATGCAACATCTACATCATACAATTACATGAAATCTGTAAAATTTAGATGGGGTTAGGTAGTTGAGGTTAAGCTGAGACCAAGTGAGACCTGATCAGACCCAGTCATAATCAGTTTTCACAGGGTTTCAAGTTTGTACAGTATGGACCTTGTGACGTTTGCGACAATGGTCACAGCCAAGCCCTGCCTCCACCCAATTTCATTTGACCAGCTACTCTTATTTATTGCAAGTATTGAAGCCCTCAAGGATAACATCACAACATACTGCTTATTCAGCCTTGGAATCACAATCCCATTAGCCCACCAGACATACTTCCATGTTCAGTACAGTATTTCCTCTTGCAAGCATGTAGTCTCTCTGTTGATGCAATTCAAGAGTGTTGGTCCACTTTCAAGCATCTTGCATGGCAAGAAGGTGATGCTCTCTCCTCTGTGCTCTGCTATCTACTTTTCACAGACATGGTATACCACATGAATTCAGTTGTAGGAATCACTCAGTGACTGTCAGAGTTAACTAATGTATTAGTAGCTACCTGTAGGAATCACTAAGGAGGTAGCTATAAGAAATAGTACATGGTACTGTGAAAAATCTAAGTAAAAGGGCAGTGATTGCCCACTCAGCTGCTGCTCGAGGAGTAGCAGGAACGACTATATTCACCTAAGTAAAAGGGCAGTGATTGCCTACTCAGCCGCTGCCCAAGGAGTAGCAGGAATAACTATATTCACCTAAGTAAAAGGGCAGTGATTGCCCACTACACTAATTAGCAATGGTGATAAGGTAAAGTAAAATTGGTACTCACCTCAGCCACTGCCCAAGGAGTAGCAGGAACAACTGAGGAGAGCCCAGGAGCAAAAGGGAGTATATATATAAGGTAGGCAAAGAAGCAAGCACAAAGTCCGATCAACTCTGAAGCAAAACAAGCGATCTCTGTAAGGGAATAGTGAAATGGGAGGAGAAACAGCATGAAGTTATGGAATGAGAATGAAGCGAATATAGGGTAAAGGAATGACATAAGGAATGTGTACTGAGATGCCATTTGACACAAGTCCAGCCTTTCTATCTATCTCTGGCTGCTCCTATAGGACATTGGTAACTCCTATATAGGAGTTATAGGAGTTCCTCCAGAACTTCATTAGGGAACTTCGGAATTAGACAGGAGGGCCTGGAGGAGATTGGAGTTGTCATCTTTAACACTCCCACTTGATTGCAATCGGAGCCCCATAGCTCGAATGAATTTCCAGTGTTGCTCTCTCACCAATGCCTTGGTCAGAATGTCAACGACCATGTCCCCAGTAGGAATGTACCATATGATGGCCTCTTCCTTTTCCACTAGATCATCTTGGATGAAGTGATATTTTCATTGAATGTGTTTTGTCCAAGTGTGGAACTGTGGATCATGGGACAGAATGATAGCAGCTTGGTTGTCACAGTGCAGTATGGTTGGGATCTTCTGGTGATGTCCTATCTCCTCAAAGAAACTCCAAAGCCATGCAAGGTGTTGCCCTGTGACACTAAGTCCGATGTACTCTGATTCAGTAGTAGATAGTGCAACCATGCTTTGTTGTTTGCTGGACCAGGAGATGGCTCCATGGCTGCTGAGAAAAAGAAAACCGGAGGTGGATTGGGAGTTGTCTGGGTCCTGTGACCAGCCAGCATTGGAGTATCCATGGAAATCTGAGTCCATGGAGGTATCATTTCCATCATATTGGAGTTCCATGTCTGGAGTTGCATGAACATAACGGAGAACACATTTGGCTGCCTCCCAGTGACAGGCTTTCAGGGCAGCACTAAAACGACTGAGTGTCCCAACAGAGTAGGCTAAGTTCAGATGGGTTCTGAGCATCAAGTACATGAGGGAGCCTATGACTGTGAGATAGGACACCTGTTTCTTCCCAATAAGGACCTTCAGCAGTATGGAGTTGTCTTCCAGGTCATTTGCGGACAAGGAAGTACCATGTACCATCAGAGTTCACACAGGAGCAGAGTCAGACATTTCTGTTTGTTCTAAGACAGTTCGTGTATACTGGGACTGGGACAAGGAGATGGTTCGGAGTTTCTGGTCCCTATGAAGTTTGATTCCAAGGAGGTACTTGGCTTCTCCTAAGTCATGCATCTTGAAGAAGGAGGAGAGCATGGACTTTATGGAATTCATGTAACTTCTGGAGCTCACTGCAAGGAGGAGATCGTCGACATAAACAACTAAGAAACAAATCTGACCAGATTTTTGGAGTATGTATAGGCAAGTCTCAGCATTGAGACGAGTAAATCCGAGTTCTCCTAGTTTCTTGTCAAGTGTTTTGTTCCATGTTCATCCTGCCTGCTTAAGTCCATACAAGGAGCTGTCAGAACCATGATTTCTTCACATTCTTCCTTTACGATATTTACACCTTTAACCCCTATTATAAACCCCTATCCTTAATCTTTCCATCCAATTATCTTATATTCCCTCTTTACCCACTAATTCAGGTCTAGGCTACCTTCAATTGCATTATTCCATTTGACATCAGGTTATGTCATCATCATTACATCATGGTCTAGCCTATTGACATCACTATGACATCATTACATTCTCTGCTTATTTATCATTTCATATTTAGCTCCCATTTGATCTGTTATTTAATGTCTATTAGTAATGTCCGGGCACAGGGCTTATCTAGATACAGGCCTTAGGGTTAGATATCCTATATAAGTAGCACTCGTCCTGTAACGTAGTCCTCATGCTTAATATTCTCATCATCTTTGCTCCTTTCATTCTCTGTCTGAGACAAGAGTTCTCGCATTAGGCTTATCCATGAGCACTGTTTTATTGCTTGTGGGTTTGATCCTGATAGGAGCATCAGAGTTTCCAGCAGTATCCAGGTTGGATCAGAACTCTGTCCGGGGGTAGGAGATACAGTTCCTTCTCTAGCTCACCATTTAGATATGCAGTGGAAATATCCATCTGGTCTAACTCCAAATTGTGTTTGGCAGCTAGAGTGACAATCATCCGGACTGAGTCCAAGTTCACAACCAGGGCAAAAATCTCTTGGTAGTCAACTTCTTCCTTCTGTGTAAATCCCTGAGCAATGATTCAGACTTTGTAACATTCGATTTTACCATCCTGATTTTGTTTGATGCAGAATATGGGTTTGGAAGTAATCGGAGTTACTTCATCTGGGATCGGGACAGTTTCATATACATGGTTGGAGTTTAGACTGAGGAGTTCATCCTTCACAGCAGATTTCCATAGATTTGCATCTGAACATTCATAGGCTTCCTTTATTGTGTTCAGGAGTTGGTCCTCCAATGGGGCATTTGCTGCTCTGACAAACATGCAGTGTTCTAGCTCCTCCTGCAGGCTCACAAAACCTCCAGGCATGCCTTCTTCATCCGAGGTGTCCAGAGTTTCAACTTTGTTTGACGGAGTTCCATTCTGCACAGTGGTTCTTCTCTCCCTTTCCTCATCTAGGGTGTGCTGGTAATTGTTGTGAACGACTCGCCGCGTTCACCGGAGAACCGAACCTAACCGTCGGCTGGACCAAACTATAACCCTAGAGAGAGGAAAGCTGATGACAGAGCTACCCGGCAGAAAGAAGGAATGCCCGTATCAGGGGCTAGCCGGAGCAGGAACCGTCGTAGAGCCTTCATGAGGGACGAGGGACGAGGCCCAAAGGCCAAGCCCTTAGCAGACAGAGGAGGAGCCAATCAACAAGTGGCTAAAGCTGGGGTTCCCGGCTTTAGGCCACTGGCCTTATATATTGCCTGGGTCTGCGCACAGACCAAGCAGTACACTACTATACATGGTAAGGAACGTAACTACGGTAAGCATAATGAAAGGAATGGAAGGACGGAGATTAAAAAGGTCAGGCTGCAAGGAGGCGAGCCCTGAGATCTGATCGTAGTCCTAGGAGATAGGATTGGAGATCTGAGGATTGGGATCGAGATCCAATATATACTAATGGATACATAGGGGAGATTAGATCGGATCGGGAGATCTAGGAGGTGGCAGGATTGCCGTGGAGATCCGATGGAGATTGAGGGTCTAGGGTAGTCTAGGGTTTGCCATGTGGCAACCTTGAGGCATGATGTCATGGATGACATCAGGGTCTGGACTCATCATGTGACTAGTCATGTGATCAGCCTCATGGAGGTCACGTGACGTAACGAACGTGAGGTGAAGGAGAGTGAAGAGAAAGGAGTGTGGGAATAAAGTTAGGTGCAAGGGGATTCGTAACAGTAATCCCTGTTTCGATCTGTGGGTCGATGGTTTCGGGAACTCCTGCAGACATTTGCTATAATCCATGCAGAAGGGCAATGTTAGAACCAGGGCCTCCAGGAGGTAACTCCAGAACTCCAGAGTTTGAGCAGAACTTGGCTTCACCATATGTGGTGCACCCTTGTCACAACTCTGGGGGTGTCCTGTAATTTTGGAACGGGCAGAAGAAGTCGGATTGACTTTGTTGCAAGCAATGAAGGCCGAGGATGGTTCAGAAGAGAGTCTTAGAGACTCAAGGGGGTCAGAGTGAGCTTGGGAGACTGTCCAAGTCGATATTCAAACTGGTGTATCTACTGCAAGTGTGGAGACTTATATACAGGAATAAAACATAGGTCTTACTAATATTCTGGAGTGTGGATGCTAAGTGTACCAGAGCTGTGCTCCTAAGTGGGGCACAGGGATGGAGGGTGAACTGGGACAAAGCTAGTGGCTATGTACTGTAAGTGAAGAATAGAACGCAACACTAAGAACAAGAAATACTAAATAGAGAGGTCTGGGGTGTCAGGGATGTGGACTCATCAAGAATACACCAGAAGTCACAGGAAGAAAGTCTGGAGTTGGGTCCAGAGTTAAGTCCGGAGTTCCAGATTGACAGATATGATAGGTGAGATGAGGAGTGAGACTGAGTTGAAGAGATAGTAGAAGTAAGAGGCAGAGATGGAGCAGGAGCAGGAGGTGAGGGTGGAGCAGGAGAAGGAGAAGGAGGTGGAGTTGGAGTAGGGGATGGAGCAGGAGCAGGGGCAGCCTATGCTTCCAGAGGGGCAACATTGATTCAGAGTTGCTCCAGATGTCTGGTGAGTGGGTCTATTAAATCATCCAGATCCAGAGCTCCCACTGCTTCCACGAAGTTTGGAGGTGTTGGAGGTGTGGAGTCAGTTTCTTTCTGTTCATTACACTCTGGCTGATGTGATTGCTTTGGCAGGAGGCCCTCCCACTGTTTCTCATTGGCAACTTTCCAAGGAGTTGAGTCAGAGTTGGAGATTGTTCCAGACTCATAGAAAGTGACATTCAGCGAGACTGGGAATGATATCATTTTCCGGGTACAGTTCAAGGATGTCCTGGTCGAGCAGTATATTAGCATACAAACGATTATGATACCTGAGCCATTGTAAGAATTCCCATATTTTCCCCTTGCATACGTGAAACACCACTCCAAGCTGCTTTGGATCAAACTTCCCAGGGCTGATGAAAACGACACTCAAGAGGCCAGTGACACCAGCAGGTGTCTGTGGTAAAACAGAGGCAGTGGAAACTATGTTCATCTTGTGAGCACAGGTATTACCATGAAAGACCTTTGGTTGTGATGAATCTGATGACTGGAACAAACGTGTAACATGAGCTGTGTTACAGTATATTGCACATATTTTTTCTTCTACCCATGTGAGGTTGTGAAGCGTTGTTGGAAGCTCTCCCCAAAAGAGACTGTTAGCAAGTGCAAATCAGGGCACCTTCTTTTTAGATAATGCTGCATGACATTCTCTGCACACATTGACTATAGCTGTGGTCTCTTCATCGGAAAGAACACCACTATGGTCCAGCATTAAGCCATTGAGGCAAGAATTGTTAAAACAGAACCTCGGAGACAAGCACTGGACAACACACTTTTCAATGATAAATTGATCCTGTAGACAAAGGTTGTCCAACTCAAGCACCACTGATCCTGACATCAAATCAAAAGGTTGTGCATCTCACTGAGATTGACCACATATGGCACATACTGGAGGCTTGGTCCACTGTGAGCCTACATAATACCGATTCAGGCAGGACAGGACAACATTCTGTGGAACAACAGATGGCCAATCTTGGTCATAGGCAGCAGAAGCCAATCATGCAGTACTTACATCCTCAACCCTTTTGTCATGTCATGCAATCTTCTGCTCTTCTGCTCTATGTGTGTGAAGTGACATCACCAATGTGTTAATGATAATCTGGCCATATTCATGTGTGAGAATTTGCTTCAGGTAATAATTATCTGTCTCTTTGACAGCTGTCCTGAAAGGATAGTAGGACAGATAAATATCACATACAGTAGCTGCACCAGCATACTCCAAATAGCACATACAAGCAAGTACATATTATACCAGTCCAACACAAGTTCTGCAGCGGGAACAGCTATTTATGGATGGACGGCCCTCAGGAAGTAGAAGCTTGATCAAGGCACTTAAAACATCCATAGACAATTTGTGAAGACGAGATACGAGGTCATCAAAAGGCAAATGAACCCACTCAATACCTGATTCATGAACAGGATTGTCACTAAAGGCATAGATCACATTCGGGGGGCTGTGGAACATAGCTGATACTTCTCAGCCATACAGCTTGTCGAAGTACATAGAAACAAGAGAAACCATATGGCATGAACACATTGAAGGAAGATCAGTGTTATTGAACTTGTGAAAAATGTCTTTGGTAGATTCTTTAGAGATCAAAGAGTGAGATAGCGAAAAGTGAGACAGCAGGATAGCAACAAAGGCAGCCTTAGTCTGTTGCTTACTTTTCAGCTTGACAACCTCAAGGGTTAAAACAGATGAAGCAAGAACATCAAGTTTTAGACGAGATAGGTTATGCTCATAAACGGAGTTGGGATGGAATAACCAACCAGGTACCTCATCCAGTTGCTGAGTAACACATGTGGCAACAGTCAAAGCAGGTGATTTAGAGGGCTGTGTTAAGTCATGCAAAGCTGGCAGTGCATATAGTTCACAGAAACAAAGTAATCTGTATTCCTCGAGATACAGACATGGTATGGTGCATGAAAAATTTTAATGCCAATTTCATCAAATGCAACAGATCTCATGAACTCGATATCACACTGGCTACAGTATAGATAGTGACTTTTCAAGGCTCTCACTAACCAGGCACAAAAGTTTTCTGGTGATTCAAAAACACTTGCATGTTTACAGGGATGATATGTATAATGGATCATAATAAACAGGGTAGTCAAGTGCATTATGAGGGTGGGCAGGAGGGAGGTGAGTTTCATCAATTAGATGTGGTATAACACATGGAACCTTCACTATAAAACTGTAGCAAATATGTTAATATCCAACTCAGTGGAACTAGCCAAAAACTTACATGCATGTATGTTTACTTTCTTTCATATGTTGCAACTTGCAACAGGTGAACTAACAGGCATAGTACAAAGTTTTTTTTTTTACATTATAGTTGCTTAAGTAAGCATATGAGCAAATTTAGTAAATAGTTCCCACAGGGACCGTTTGCTTGAAATCTGCTCAATTCTGGCTGAGAGAACCCTCCTCCAATTGGAGTCAGGGAACAAATAGAACAGTAGATACAAGAGGGCCAGGCCACTCAGAGTCAGGTGTGAGTTGACAATGTAGGTTGGCCAACCAGTCAAGAGGTTCTCAACTTCCAGAAGAACATTTCCAGATGTCATTGCATAGCATTCATGATTATTGATCTCAGGGCATCTGGGAGCCATTTGTAATGATGGTTGAGAGTCAAGGTAGGGGTAGAGGCAGAACTCATGGTGCACCATATGTGGATAAAAAGTCCTGATGACTCATTCTGGGTGCAGATGGAAATAAGGTAGGCTCATGGTACACAATATATGCCTATACATAATTTCTATAACATACAGTATAGAAGAATAATGATCAAACAAACCAGAGGCTATACCATTAGATATGTTGAATGACAACCATGTTTCGTACACGGGATCCCTCACTTGTCCCGCCTGACTGAACGACTTCCTCCGGTTCGATGAGGTACCGATCAACTGTGTGTATCAGCTTTTTCGGTAGAATCAGACACAACGTGGCTGTATTTCTGTCCTGGGTAAGATGCACGTTCAACGTGATATGGGTAGTAATATACACGCCTTCCATTAATCGACAGGGGACTCTTCTGCCATCAGCTCGTATATACAAAGGCAGCCCACCGATCATTGAAGAGAGGCATCGACTTGCATCACATTTCACATATCCGTCGACGCCAACCAACGTCGTGAATTCGTGGTTTCCTTGATGAATCTGTTCTACACGCGATCGCAATCGAGCAACAAGGATTCAAACCCTCCAATGATGACCAAGCCCTGTAGAAAAGCGATTGAACAAGGCGTGACCACGATCGGGACGGAATGACGAACGATATTCTGAAGTGACCGGGCGACAGCTTGCCAAGAGACATAAGACAGTTACCTCGGTTCGTTTTACTTGGGTTGGAGAACAGGTAGAGGTTGCGGGATTTGCGACGTCGACTGACGTGAATCAATCGTTTTTCTCTCGAACCAGACTTTTGATCCGCTGCTGTCAGCAGAAATCGCTGTCTTGGTCCCGACGGGAGGAGCGGGGGTGTGGGCTCCTTTGGGGGAGTTATATGCGGTTCGGCTATCGCATCGCCCAATCACGTTTAGTGGTCGGTGTTGGTTGAGGCCGTTTAGGATGAATGTACTTTTCACATTGTCCATCGTTGAGTCAGGGCAACGATGGCGCCAGCATGACCGACGATAGTATCACGGGGTGACGACGGATCCCTAACGTCATTCCCGCAAACAGAGGAACGTGCGCTGTCGGCACACACGCGTCAGACCCACGACAGTAAGCAGCCACGAGACCACGCACGGGATCCTCGATGTTTCCGTGCTGTTCAGGGATGCCGTATCCACATCTTGTTTGTGTGTCGGTGGACGCTGCTCGTGCCAATGGATGGCGAGATCTTGCCGATTCGAGATTGCACGCGGCACCAACGCGGACAGGGTGGTATCCGAGTTCGATGAGTCCGGTCCGGCGGTTGACGCTCTGCAAGACTGCAACAGCACGGTCGTGCACAGCAAAATTGTGGCACGTCCCATCCTGGTCCTTGCTGGAGAAGTCGGGAAACGATGTAGGTGACGCAAGTCCATCCCACGCAAGTGGAAAATGAAGGACACTACGTCAAGTTGCTGTCACTCAGCTCGGACCGGAGTAAGCCGTAGCATCGGCCCGGACACTGCCGGAAACATAATGTTTCAGTGACTTCCTTCCCGCCCCAGCATGTCGAACAAGGACAGCTCAAAAGCCGCGCTGAAAAGTGCAGGACCGCTACGATGATACGCCGGATCACACGTGTGTACGCATCACATACGTTACATTGGTTTATCCATACAACTATACATCCGGCCTTGGTGTACGTACGAAAAAAAAAAAAAAAAAAAAGACAAGGCTGACAATGTACATGACAGACCTCGTACGAGAAAAAAAAAAAAAGGTGGGATCGGTGAAACTGTTGGTCGAACGTACGAAAGAGGTTGACGTGTCACCCACTCGTTAACTTTATAAAAATGCCAACGCGGACCAAGCAGCGGCTGCACCGATCGCCATCATAGCCGTCGTATGGGCAACCGA